>UELU01146975.1:0-15395 GCA_900490025.1 Megastigmus dorsalis | reverse complement strand
TACCGAAACAGTATCATGATTAAGATTATCTGAAATAATAGCTATGCTTTTGTGTTTAAGTTCATCCTTTATTTTATAATACACCGTAAGTGTAAATATAGTTGCTTGATTATTATTCCAATGGAATGATTGAATTGCATTTTGAATAACAAAAGCTTAATTTTCATCAAAATCAAAACAAATTACTACCTCTCTCTCTTCAAGATTTTCTTTCAAAATTTAACAAAAACCGTTTGTTGTTTAGCAAAAAAATCGTGGTGTAACGTCCGGCTATTATTAATTAATTCGCCGACCGTTTTACTAATATATTTTTGTATTTTATATTATATTTGATATGATTATATTAATTATAATTAGAAAGGTATGAAAACGAAATTTAGAATAAACCAGATTCGCGAACGGCAGCGGATGCAAGTTAGACGCTGACGCGGTAAAATCACTCCGGTTACAGCAGAGCGGACTTTTCCACGGACGTGAGAATTTCCGAAAGAGAGAATTCTCACTCAGTAACCTAACTTGAGCCACCTTAGATTAAAAATTATTTTTTTTTCCTTGATACTTGCAAATGCAGAAGATGCGCTTGCCGACCAGTCTGCAACGAGCACCCAAGTCGCGAACATCGCGAGCGCCTAATAAGAACCTTGTGCAATTATTTCCAGCTCGTTGTGTCGCGCTTTAAACAACCAAAATAAGACTCGGGAACGCGACTTATTATAGAATATATTCTAAGATATAAATAAAGAAAAAGGATTTATCCCAATCAAGGAGTTTTACTTGCGTAGTTCCTTTTCCTCGCATCAGATATAGAAAAACATCAAGAAAGTGAATTCTCCGAGGATTTCGGCATCCGCCGTCGTCACGCAGCCTAATAAGAACCACGCCATATACCTCAATCTTTATCGAAGCAGATCCTAAATTCAAAACGAGCCGGATAAACGTTTTCCAGCGTGATTCGGCCATAACAGTGGGTTTTTAATTTTACTAATCTATCTTTAAATATTTCGAGAAACTTAAAAACTTTTAATATTTCAGAAGTAATTGAGCAACGATCGGTTTACTTCCATGATTCAAATTTAATTTCATGAATGCCATGATTTTTCAGAGCATTCGTTGATAGTTTTTCAAGGTTTGAAAAATTACTCTCGGAATCCAAACAATCACCTAAGAAACATTTATCGGATGGTTGAGTACGTACAATTTTTCTTATACAGTCGTGATAATCTTCTAAGGGTGCATCAGTATTTTTGTTAAGTGTTTCAAATTAAGAGCATCTAGCATAAGTTTCACATTTTCATGATACACGCATGCGCATACATTATGTATGCCACTAGCTTCAGCCAATACACAGTGTGCTGGTTTTAATTACGTGAATTTTGTATAGCCTATCTTGACACTTTTATATTCATTTTTAAACAAAATATGAATTTCATTCAAATTACCGAGAAGCAATCTCTTTTGAACGTGTAATCGTTCACCAGTAACTTGTTTTATTGAAATAAAATCTTTCATTCCACGCAATAATTTACTGATGTTGTCACGTTTATAAAAGTTTTTTACCAAATTTTTAGTTTCATTAGGAAGCTCTTTTCCTTTATTCTTCAATGGTACAGTTAAAATACTTTTATCTGTATCTGTCTTTAGAATTTGTCTTGCTTCCCATTCTGTACAATCTAATTTTTCCATTAAATTTGTACGTGACCAAAATGTAGGAGCGAGCGAAAGGAACAAAATTCTTTCTTCTTTTAATTTTGTTTGAAAAAGCTTATTTTTTTAAATTTTCAACTACTGCCATGGCAGCTATATGATCTTCATCATCACAATTCAATTTAATTTTTTTTGGTGTTGGAGAAGATTCATTCAATTTACGTTTCTTGTAAGTAAAATTTTGCATGAAACACAAACTTATGCTCCATCTGGTATTGATGGAAATGAGTCTTGTAATGATTTTGGGGATTTAGTCAATTCTTTACAGTGTTTATCCTTTCCTAAAGGATTGACACATGTTAAAAAACCCATGTTTGTCTTAAAAAAGACAGATAAATGAAAGATCAATTGCAGTAAGTTTGTCTTGAAAAAGACAGATCAGTTAAAGATGAATCGCAAAGGCACAGTTAGTTCGTTAAGACGGAAAAACGCATACTTCAACGTTACATATCAATCGTATACATATAAAAAAATCTTGCATAATCAATTTCGAGTATCGGAATTTCAGTACAAGCCACCTATCGGTAGTTTCATAATTAAATTTTTCCTGAACATGTTGATTATTTTATAAAGCAATCCTGAAACATTTCTATTTTTTTGTAATATTCATATAATGAGAAAAAAAATAATTATTAACTAAACAAATTAATAAACAAAAATACATTTGCATAAATAAAAGATAATATAATTTATTTAATGCGTACGAAAGCCAATGAATAAATAAATGACAACGCATTCGCACGCCGCCACCGAAGTAGTTGCGCGCGGCGCACCGCGCCTGGTCGAGCGCCTTGTATTTGTTGAATGATATCTCGATAAAATCAAAAAACTCCTTTCCAGAAAATAGCTATATCGACCTAAAATTTCCTCCTCTTTCGATCCAGCAGGTCAAAAAATATTAAAAATGCATTTTTTGAGATATAGCACATTTTATATTTTTTCAAGGTCAAATTAAATTTTATAAATCTGATAAGACCATCGGAAAGCTGAGGAAAAAATACACCGAAATCACTTCGTTATGATAATTTCTAGGTGCATTTTAGCCTTTTAAACATGAGCTGAATAAAGCACGATTAAGCACTCCCGCGCCGCGCTTGGAGAGTTGACGTGAAACGCCTCATATGGATGATACCCTATCAACTCGAGAATGAAGTTAATCGATTTTTTTGAAAGTTTTCTAATATATTCTCTGCCATGCCCTAGATATCTGTGAATATTTTAAGATTTTTAAGGCCCTCATCGTAGATTTTGCTAACCTTAAATTTTTTATTTTCTATTTTCGAAACATTTTCAACCTCATTCTTATCACATAACATGACTTCTGAGGATTAAACTCCCAACACATTTTTTTCTGAAAATTGTCTGAATTTTACTAAATAAATGGGTTACAAGTCATTGGATGAGAGTTTAAAGTCCATAGCTAGAAATTAATGGTGCAGTCATAAATTCCTTCTTGGAATCGTGCTTTGGGTCTCGTGCTCCTTTGAGTCTCCAAGCACCATTGACTACATTTTTTTTCAAAACTAGGCCAATGGTATTGGCTCCTCGCTTACACAAACTGAAAAAGAATTAAGTAGATTAGTTAATTATTTGACTAATCTAACTTAAAATTATAAAAATATGAAATGTTTACTTACTAAGCATTTATCCTCGTTTGAATTCTCATCAATGCAAAGGCCAGCTCGTTGAATTTCCGGGTTATTGGTGTTGGAGTATCCGGGGGAGGCTCCGTCGATGCTATCGGTGTTACGCAGCGGAAGAACTCCCTCGTAGTCAAGCCCCACAGCTTCGTATCTATTATTTTTTTGTTTCTTTTCCACGAGGTGCACTCCCCAGCAGTACTGCCATATTATTTTATTGTAATTTTCGTACGCATTCTTATGTGCGCATCGATCTCGATGCTCAATCGCGATACTGAAATTAGTTTTTCATGAAAACTACGGAACAAATTCCCGCATTCGAATAAACCAGCGGGCAGTGTCTCCTCCAGAAACTCAGCATCTGCTTTACATCTCTTCCTTTTTCCGCTGATCGAATCCACTGGAAAAATATCAGTGCCGCGAGGGACTGCCGATATTTCCTGATTGGAGTCATCGAACACAATAATCTCTAGCTCGAGGACAATCCTGTTGCGCGTTCCCGCCTCACCCGACTGCTCACTGTTATTTTCGTCGATACTAATTACTTCTATTGCACCGAAACTCGACGCACACTCGACCAACATCTCTTCACTCATTCTTTCTTGCATCACTACAGGCGTTTGTTGGCTGTCGACCGGAGATGGGTCGGTATGCACGGCACTAAAACACGCGTTATTAACATCACTATTCGCAGCATCTTGTAATGAAATCACTCGCTATTAATTTAATCACGTCCAGATCGGTTTCGTCGAAAATCAACTGTGGTTCACTTGTGGCCGTCTCCTCACTCAAACTGACACGTGGTGCACTATCGATGTCTACTATTCAATTAGCCACACTTTCCTCGATGTCACTATGCATGGCATTGGACCCGTTATCTCACTGGGCGTCCGTCTGCATGAGTTCTCTCGCGATCCTTTGAATGACGTTTAAGTCGCTCTCGTCGAAAATCAACGACATTTCACTCGTTGAGAACTCTGCGTCACTGTTGCTCTGCACTATACCATTTACCCTGGCAAACATTCTGCGCTAGGTAAGGAAACACTTTGAAAAATCGACTGCACTACTGCTTCAATGAGTTGAGAATGAAGCACCCTGGAAATGAGGTAACGAAGAAACCTCGGACACCTAGTTGAGTAGTTTCGGATTTTCCGAGAAACATGCTGTGAAAATCTGCAGCCAACTACAGATCGTTAAGATTTCGCCGATGCTTTATATGGGCATTCGAAAAAACCGTATTGCACCTCGATTCGGCAAAATGTATACCCGACCTAAGTACTCTCTCGAATCGACGTCTAGACCCTTTTTATCATATGGATCTGACTAATGAGCTTTAATTGTTAAAAAAAAGTATGTTTCGGTATAGACGCCTCCTCGGTTTTTGAAGTACGAAGAAGATTTTTGTCATATGATTTTCGCTTTACCATGTGCAATTAGTCTGGAGCGGTATCGCATACGGTCTTACATGTTAAAAACAAGGAGACACAGGTACCTAGACGTCTGGGCTGACAGCTATAATGAAACGTATCATTTCGACGATTCGAGAAAAACGTACGCTTTACAGTACTGATGAGTGTGTTTTCGGTGGATTCCAGTATCGAGGAGAGGGGTGGGGGCTCTTCTATTCGGTACACCCCTCTACCATGGATAGTGTATATACCCTACGCTGCAAAGCGATTTCCACCCAGTCTGTAAAATCGTTAGATTTATGCTACTTGTAGGAATCACAATTTTCGCCATGAGGAGTATAGTCGAAAATCAATTTGCAAAAATCATTTTACGTATAGTGCAGTTTTTGATGTATAACGATGTGAATAGAGATGCGCTGCAAAGGTGTGAATTTAAGTGGCGCAGAAGAGTACGTAATATAGAGTGCGTTCTATTGAAAAGACAGTTAAGACTCATATTCTCGTGCCGCAGGTACCGGGAAATGGCTAGATTGCATCGAACGCTTTTCCGAAACAATCGTCTCTATTAAGAAATTTGGATTGCGAGTACGAGGAGAATAATGGTAAGTTTTATCACTTTATTACAAATGCTTAATTATTTTTAACTATAATTCTAAAATTGTTTTTTTTAATCGTTTTTCACATTTTTAAAAAAATTCATTAAAATTAATACACGCTGCACACGCTTTGTTAATTATTTTTACATGTTTTTTCCGCGGCTCTCGAAAGCCTGTTAAACGATCTCGAAAGTGATTCCGATGATACGTTCTTCGACTCGGCTGAAAATCAGGGTTGTTATACCTATGAAAATTTGGCTGACGCTACTGGGTATAACTTTAGTACTGGTGCGGGGGAAGAAGAGGTTCCCGACGCGGAACTATATCGCAATGAGGAACCCTTTGCCGCGAATAGTGGTTATTACGTCGAGAAAAATCAGCCTAAACCACTACCAGCACCAGCATTTGTAGCGTACGGATTTATCGACCACCACCAGCAGCAGCACCACGACCACCAGCACCAACAGTTGTAGCGTACGGATTTATATTTTAAACAACATTTATCGGCATGTCAATAGGATGAATTTTAGTACACTTAAGCATTGTAAGCCATTAAATATGAAAAAATGTAATTAATGATCATTAGTGCATAACTAAGATTTGAGGTTATGTTTTTAATTAATATAAATTGTATTATCTGATTTAGCTGTCTATAATCTATGAAAAATTAATTCAAACATTCACTATAGAGCGTTATATCTATGAGTTTTGGTTTACTGACAGAATATAAACGAGGATCTGTTATTTAGGTTATGTTCTTAACCAACAAAACTTGCTCATTCATATTCAGTAACGCGTAATGTGCGAAAAAAGAATAGAGGATAAAATAAATTCCCTTCTATCAGGAGTAAGAATAATTCACATCATAATGATTTACCTAGACTGAGGTTAGAAGGTTCTAAGGATAATTTTATATTTTAAACACCATTTATTGGCTTGTCAATACGATGAATTTTAGTACACTTAAGCATTATAAGCAATTAAATATGAAAAAATGTACTTAATGATCATTAGCGTATAACTAATATTTGAGGTTATATGTTTAGTCAATATAAATTGTGTTCTCTGATTCAGCGGTTCCTAATTTATCAAAAATGACTTAAAACATTTACTACATAGCTTTAAGACGTGTACTGCAATCAAGTACACAAGTTTTATCCAAAAATTGACACTTTAACACCATTTTTTCGAGGTTATACGGTAATAATAAATCTTACTATATAGTTTTCCTATATTCTGCAATCCTTAATCTTGAAGCTCCAAAAAACCTCATTGTATTAGCATGTTTCTATCGCAAATTCAACGATTTTGATAAAAAAAGCTGGTTTTGCCCACTGTGCGCGCGGCGGCGGCGTCGGTAATAATGTCATTGACGAGACGGTGAATAATTTTATGATTCTACCGCCCGGCGACCGATTTATTATTTTAAGTGAACGTAAACATTATGTTCAGAGGTTCCGTATAAATGCGCGTCATTGAGTTTTGCGTATATTGCAATCAACACCCCAGTCGTTAATCCAATTTTATGGTTGGAGTTGGCCATACGTGGCATTCAAGAATTTTTAATTTCGTTAGTGTCGTCTAATGCGTTTATAGGTTTTTCGGTAAATAGCGAAAATTTTGCTCATAGGCCAGCGGGGTTATCCTTAAGACCAATTGGGAATTTTTTATACGCCGATTTATGGGGGTTAATAAACAATTTTACGCAGAGTAACGAGCAATTCACTATCGACAACTCTTTTATTTTAGAGTCAACGTGCTTTCATGTTCCGGTTGGGAGTGGAAATAGGCGAAAAATATTAGATATGAATAGCTTAGAGCAAAAATCGGTAGTTAGCATAAGATGTTCGGATAATCTATGTTTACCGTGTGCACTCGTCGTATACGAGACTTATATTTATTCAAAAAATAACCATAACATCGAGACTAAAAATCTTTGGAATACAATTCGTGACTGTAGACGCAGCTTACAAAAACAGCCCGCGCTAGATTTAATTAGTTCAGCTCGTGTAAATATACCCGTAGACGGATGCGGGTTCAATCAAATTAACCAATTTCAACAATTTTATTGTAATTTAGGCATACTTATAGTAGTATTCGACAAAACCACCTTTAGTAGCGGCGAACCTCCAATTTTTGATGGACGCGTACAACCGAACAGTGTATCGTTTCTAGACGGGATAATTTTTTTGTATGATTCCGTTGAATATCATTACGATACATTGCTGAATTTGTCGGTGGCAGCAAAAACCAAGATTTTTTGTTCGTATTACAACAAACGGTATTTTTACATTGACCATCATGCGTATCGCACTGTGTATGACAAGTGTTTTATGACACCAGCTTGTGAAAGCGAAAATACTGAAACGATAGAGTGTCGCGATTGTTTCAGAAGTTTTTTCGGTAAAATTTGTTTTGCAAACCACAAAAATATTAAAATTTCCAAAAGAAAAAAAAGATCAATTTGCGAACTTGTAAGAATGTGTCGAAACTGCCAGAATAGCGTTCATATTGATAGAGGAAAGAACTCTGTAAATACGTTATGTTATATGAGGCCGTTAAATGACGATAACGATGCGAATAACGCGACCAAGATGGAGACAAAATTAAAAAAAATCTGTATGTTTTTACGACTTGGAAACAAGACAAGATGAAAAGTACAAGAGCAGTCCTCTTTGGTTCAAATTGATCGAGAAATCATACACGCCGGTAAGTCGCGCGAGTTTAAGCTATCTGAAGGTTTTTTAGAAGACAGATTTTTACCACCGATCCTCACTGCATCGCAGGTGGAGTAAGCGGTTGTATTCAAATATGAGGGTTGTTGTACACACGGTTGTCCCAAATATTTTGACAAAAACCGCGACAAGCGGCCATCTTATGGGCGAACTTTTGACGAAGTTTACGAGAATACACTCGCAAAATTACGCAAGATACGAGAGCACTGCTATGAGATTCGATACATATGGGATTGCGATTTCAACAATGCAAAGCGTAAAAATCCCGAGGTTGCGCGGTACGTTCGCGATCATCCGTTGATGAGTAAAATAACGCTAAACCCGCGGGACGCGTTCTTTGGTGGCCGGAGTGAGAATATCGTTCCGTACTTAAAGTTCGCAATGGTGAGCAGATCAAGTACTCGGACATATGCTTTTTGTATCCTTACATTTTCAAGCGTGGTATGTATCCTGTACGACATCCCGTTATTTATGTGGGTGATGAGAGTAGGAGGCTTACAGGTGGCAATAATGATAATTTAGTGCGCGTCGAGGGCTCGTGAAAAGTTTTACCTCCTCGAAATTTGTATTTACCTTTGCGACCGGTAAAAATGCACGGACGCCTTCTTTTTGCTCTTTGTCGCACTTGTTGCCAAGAAATGCGCGAAACCGATTGTAATCACGATGATATTACCGATCGCGTGTTTATCGGTACATGGGTAGTCAATGAATTACGCAAAGCTCGGTTATAGAATAACGGAGATATATATTATTTTGCATTATAAAACGACGCAGTTTGATGGTAATAACGGTGGTCTTCTTGGGGAATATATAAACATTTTTTTAAAAATAAAGCAAGAATCGAGTGACTGGCCTGATTCGTGCGTAGACGAGGTATCAAAAGATCGGTATTTACACGAGTATCAACGAGACGAGGGTATCTCGCTGGAACGTGAAAAAATCGAGAAAAACACTGGATTGCGAGCAGTAGCTAAACTCTGCTTAAATTCATTTTGGGGCAAGTTTGGATGGTGTAGTAATTTAAAGCAAATAGAAATTGTAAAATCTCGCGAAGGTCTATTAAAACTTTTACTTTGTCCTGACAAAGAGATCATCGGTATTGTACCTGTAAACGACGACATATTGTATGTTAATTGGCAATTCTGCAAGGAGGCTGTACTATCAGCCCCGAATACTAACGTTGTTGCAGTTGCGTATACGACTGCTTAAGCTAGACTAGAGTTGTTCAAATACATTTAACGTCTCGGAGATCGGATTTTTTACTGCGACACCGTTTCACTCATCTTTGTGAAGAAAAGACATAATGATCCTAATCTTTTAGGAAAAATGACCGATGAACTAAGCTGTTACGAGCCTGGTAGTTTTATAAATACGATGATATGCGCGGCACCAAAGTTTTATGCTTTTCGCGCAATCACACCTAGTGGTGAAAATATAGATTGCTCTAAAGTAATATGTGTTACGTTGAATTTTTAAACTCGCTAAAAATGAATTTCGATGGCATCAAAATGCTCGTCGACGTTGCTTTTGAAAAAAAAAAGATGAGGAAAATTCTAAAATTAAATTAAATTTTAATTCTATACGGCGCCCAGCTACACATGAAATTGTAACTCGTGAAGAATTTAAAACTTGTGGCGTTGTATTAAAGAAGAGACGATGCATCTCGCAAAACCTCTCTGTACCGTTTGGTTATACAAAAAATACTTGTAATATGGAAGTGGAAATAAAACACACAGTTAAAAATTACACCATTTATTCTTTTTTTCCCCTTATTTGCAACTCTGGTAATCATCGCGGTGGCTTATCCGCGACGCGCGCGCGCGCAGACATGCTTAACCCAGCTGATTTGCGCGTGTGCCGGCGGGAAAATCAGTTTATTACCGCGGTAGCTAGGCTTATTCGCGCCCGGTATGCGCTTATTCAGCTGGTTTTCGCGTAGATTGCGGCGGTAAAAAATGTGCACCACTAGCCGCCCGCGCGCCGCACACGCGAATCAGCTAAACTGCGTGTGTGCGGACCGCGTCGCCTGCCGCCGCCACCCACAATTTTGTGATATAAAATATCGGTGATACGATGTTAGATCGTCAGTTTCGATAATGGATACGCGATAGAAGCATCTTTTTAAGTGTTGCGTATGTGGACCTTTGGGATACGGTAAAACGGTATTCGTCAAGAGATTTCTTATCCTTCTTTCTCAACTGTGCGACGTGCATTTTGATCGCATACTATTTTATTACGTCGAGTGGCAAGAGATGTATGAAACTGAGCTCGCGAAAATTGCTGGTAGACTAGAATTCCGCGAGGATCTCCCGCAATCGAGTGACTACTCAAAGGACAGTGAGAAGAAAAAACTCCTCATACTCGACGATCACATGCGTGAATCGTTGTCGTGCGATGTGATTCCCGATCTATTTACCAAGGGTAGTCATCACAAAAATTTAAGTGTCGTGTTTATTACGCAAAATATATTTCACAAGGGGAAATCGCAGCGCGATATTAGTCTGAAGACATAGTATATGGTGTTATTTAAGAACCCGCGCGATTGCACTCAAATACAACATCTCGTTTGACAAGACTATCCCGAGGATCCCAAATTTCTACAAAAGGTGTATCTCGATTCCACTAGAAATGCACATTCTTATCTATTTCTCGATCTTTCTTAGAGTATACTCGACGAATTTCGGGTATCCAGTTGTATATTTCACGATGATCCCTCGCACTACGTTTACTTTCCAAAGTATACTCGATAAGACGGTATTTAAAGACACGATAAATTGTCGAAACGACAGTTGTACACGGACAATGCCGGCGAAAACATCAAGGAAAAACGCGATACTCTTACTAGCGCTCACTCATGGTGGAACTGAACAACGCAAAGCTCTGCTTAGAGCGATCGTCAAACATACAGTAAAGTATATATGCTAATGCACTTTAAATATTTTGCACGGAAACATCGAACTCAAAGATTCGGACAAAAAACATTTAGGAAGACATAGACACGTATTGCGTAAATTAGCTCGAAAATCAAACTACAGCGGTGCAGTCCGTTGCTGGAGAAGGAGAGAATGCATTTTATTGCAAAACGACAGCGGCTTTTTACCGCTTTTACTGGCACCAATCATAGGCTAGCTTATTACGCGATTAATTGGTAAAAAGTCGGCTGCTGCAGAGTAACAATCAGATATGGAACGTGCTCAAAAAATGATCATCGTACCCAAGGAAACACTCAATAGAACTCAAATCGCAGGGGGGCCTGTAGCGAGTGAACATTCGATACAGACATCTGGCGATAATTTGTTGAGATTGGATGAAGAAATGCTCGATATCCCGAGTAGAAACAAATCTACGGCAGAAATCCGGACTGAAATCGGTGCCTGAAGTTGGCAGTCCAGACTTGAAATGTAGCCGGATTCGGCTCAAATTAATTTAGTAATGGGGTTAAAGTTCGGTGCAGAGAATGTGCCTAAATTAAAATACCTGCAATGGTCTGGATTTGGGCCTAATCTGGACCGTGACTGCGTACCTGAAGTTATGTATAGGAATTAAAATTGTACAAAATCCGGGCCAAATTCGGGCCAAATTCGGAACTTGAATGGCTACAGTTACGGCGTAACTCTGGTACGGACTTAAGGACCGGAGCTACACCGTAGCTGTAGGCACGGATACACATGCGAAATCACATGAAATAAAATTATATCCCTAAAAAACAAATAAATTCTTTTGTTATTTATATTTCACCGCATTATAGAAACATTGAATATTAGATACAATCGCATATTTGTATTATGATCGGTCGCTTTATAATAAATCGTATTTTAATTAAACACTTAAAAGAAATTTTCCCTACACGGGACTCGAACCGGCGTTCTTTGGGGTACAACGCACATATCTTAACCACTTCGCTACACAATGCTTGCGCGATAAAATTTTGATTTTGAACTTAAACTAATGTTTCGATCTAACTTTATCTAATGCATCTATACGTTTTCAAAAAAAAAGACATTCGATGGTCACAATAATATTAATGTTGCAATAATCCACATTTTCAAATTAACAAGAAGAAAAATTTTAATTTTTATAGATACATTATTTGTATAAAGAGGCATTTATTTATTTATTTATATTTTTATTTTAATCTATGGAGTAAGAAATAATTTGATAGTAATTCAGAGGAGCTATAGCCTAGAACAAGTATACATAATTTAATATTGCTTATAATTTTTTAAATTAATTATAAATAAATATAGAACATTCTCCATAGACTGTTGTACTTTTTTCTATAGTGTTTCCTAAAGACTAATTTGTTGGCACTCCAAGAAAGTATCGACTTTCTGATATCTGTATAACAGAAAGTCAAAATACCTTCTAGGAATTCCAAATATTTGGTCATTTTTAAAATCTACCATTTTAAAAAATTTATCTATCAATAGATAACTAAAAGTCAATTTTCCTGTAGAAAACGTAATATTGTCCGTGTAACACTCACTCTAACAGTCTCTCAGATAAAAAAATATCACGAATTTTGACCTCAAAAATGAGATTTATTTATAAAATTTTCTTACAGATGTGGAAATATCGATTTCTGGTAGGAATGACAAACAATTTGGTCCTTTTTGCTAGAGGAGTTTTAGAGATATAAATGAAAAACGAATTCTAACCTCTAAAAGCCGTTTTAAGAAGCATACTTCTCGATCGACATTAATTCCTTGGTTGATATTTTGTATTAAGCAAATTATTTTGTTGATTCTTTTTCATGATGAATTATGTCCATGAACAACTACTTTTAATAATTCTACATTCGTCATATTTAGTTTTGACTGATAAATCAGTTACAAATGCACTGTATTGTCAGTGGATATGATTTTTCAGTCAAAATAACTAGTTTATCAGTAAATTAATTTTCACTGACGAAATCACCGAAATTTTCACTACTTTAAATTTAGAGAGTTCTTTAAACAATTTGTTTTTCCATCCAACATAGAATAACTATTCTACAATCTATGCAATTGCCTAATGCTTTGAAATGATGAACAGACGTTGAAAAACTTGGTGCTTGGGAGTAAAAAAGAAAAACAACTTAAAATTATAAATCAATTTTAGTTTTGTAGGTTATGTAAGCTCTTAAACTTCAGGTGTGTCGTAGCTATCTCTGAAAAAATCATGCATACATTCTTTCCGGCCTCACAACGGTTAAACTATGGGTCACCGGAGTTCAGGCAAGCCAAATCCGGGCTAGATGTTTCCCGCAATACACGCCGGATCCGGCACCTGAACTATATACATGTCCGGGCCGGATTATTAGCTCCATTTCACCGTATTCCATTTCTACTGGGGATTTTATATTAAAAAAAAAACACAAAACCAGCGTGAAAAATGTCTAAATTATTTACAAGTTTTGCGTAGATATTTGTTTTTTAAAGGAAACGAACGCAACAACGAACGAGATGCTGAACGCGAGTTGGATTAAATAGACGCAATATTATCACCGCTCACGGACGAGGATATTTTGGACAACGTGCCCAAAGCATATGCTCGAAAAGCTAGACTTTTACTACGACATTGGTAATCAGTAGCGCCCGAGAGATTAAAGTGGGACAACGCTGGAACGATCTCGATGGACGGTCGAAACATCGAACGGTAAAATATCATTGAATAAGTCAATGATGTTGTAAAAAACAAAACAACTACAATGATAAGGCACCCGTAGGTCGAGTAGAATTTGCGAAATTCATCAAAACATCAGCTACACCTAATAATTTGATTGTTCATACCAATGTTTTAAAGGTTGCGTAAATACTGACAAATCCCTTAAATACAGCTAAACCACGCTTGAAGAACGCAGAGTTGTATGGAGAGCCGGTCGCGGCTAGTTTAGTGTGAATAAAAATGGAAAAGTATGATATGCAAATGACTATCGTTCCTAAGTTTTTCAAAATAAGTAGACTTTATTGATCGTCATGGAACGTAGGATAATCATAACTACTATTATAAGGTATACTGTGTAAAATATATACAGTTCCTTAATACCTTATATATAGAATAAAAGGAGAAGAATATCCCAGTAAAATGAAGGATCATACGAAAATTAAATAAGATTAATTTTAAAGTTAAATTAAATATAATAATTGTATATAAATTAGAAGTAAAATATGGGGTGTTTCGCGCCAAACCTCCCAAGCTGGTAAACGGGCGCCCAAAACCTCACCTTTTGAACGCATTCCTGCGGTATGAAAATGTATCTATCGATAAAAGTTCGTATACGTTTTCGATTTTCCTCAGCTTTCTTGTAATGACATTTGTTTTTAATAATTTCCCGTTTTAACCTTGAAAAAACATAAAACATGTTATATTTCGGAAAGTGTATTTTTAATATTTTTTTTTAATACTCTAGATCGAAAGATCAGGTTTTTTATATCGAAATAGTTATTTTCCAGATAGGACTTTTTTATATTTTCGAGGAATTAAATCATGAACACGTACCCGCAGCGACAAACCAGCGCGCGCCGCAAGACTATAGCCGGCCCCGCGGCCGCATGTTATTATAAAGTATTAATTGTAATCAATAGGTGGCTACAGGGATTATCCACAAGAATTTTTTCATCCGAAATTATAAGAGAACCTAAATTTTGTTAAGGGGGTAATATCCCTAAAAATGACAAAAAAATTGATTTTTTTATCATATATTCTTAAAGTACATATTATTACAAACCTAAAAACAAATTTTCAAGCCGAAATCCAAAAAATAAAGAAGTTACAAGTAATTAAGGAATAAAATCGCAAAAATTAAAACTCACGAAATAATGATTTTTTCCATTATTCTAGTTATATAAGTCACGATATCGTATTTTCTATGCAAAATAAAATATTTGTATACATTGAGATACTAAAACTCATTCTGTAAACGAAAGACCTTTCCAGGTATCTATTCAGAATCATAAATTCTGCAAGAAAATATAATGTTCATCAAATACAATGTCCGCTATTTAACATCGTTTATTAATAAGGTTGTTATTTTAAAAATTATAACTAAGCACTTGCAGAATAAAATAATTTAAAATAAAAATCATTTACTAGTTTGCGATTATTATATAAACGTATTATGTATACAATTTTCAAAAGACCGCGAATCGCTAGTGTCGCTACTCTGTCGATTATAATGCACATTGTCTGCTTTTTCAAAGAGGCAAGGTGGCAGCTCGAACGAATACATACTGCATTGCACGCAATCATATGATTTAGATTCAAGTTGTTTACAGTCTGCTGTCTGCTATAGAAGCAAAGTCAGATGTAATAAGTATTGTGATGAATGTA
>UELU01146974.1:89849-131285 GCA_900490025.1 Megastigmus dorsalis | reverse complement strand
CCCCCCGAACCGCTCGATCTCGTGCTACCCTTCGCGCGCGCGACTCCACCGCGACTTTTAATTGTAAGCAAATTAGTGGGGATCGCTGCTGCTGCAACGGGCAAAAGTAATACAAGTAAACAAGCAATCGTCCTGTGTCTCTCGTCCCCCTCTCTCTCTCTCTCTCTTTCTGTGTCTCCCTGTTTATTGTATCGTGCATGCAGGTCGCGGCGAAAACGCGCGGGAAAGCGCGGGTCGACGGATCAAAGCGATGAGCTGTTGTCGAAAGAAGGAGGTGGAGGAGAAGAAGTTGGAGTGGACGCGGCCGAACGCGATAATGACATTTGCGCCGGGGAGAAAAAGTAGCAAGAGCCCCGCCAGCCAGCCTCGTAATCGGCGGCCGCTTCATTTCAAGTCGCCGCTTCCATTGAACGGAAAAGCTTCTATTCAGATGGTGCGACGGTGGATGTTGATTTTTTTCTCACTCTCTCTCTTTCTCTCGTTCTTGCTTTCTCTCTTATTTTTCTGTTCGCTTCGTTGCCGGAGAAGTTTAAACTGCTTAAATACCGTTATCGTGCCAGAGTTTTGTTTGACTATATGCTTTTGTCGGAGAGCGAGAATTCGCGTCGCTGCGCTATACGGAACGGGAGACGATGAATGAATTATCTTTCAACTGTCTTCTGCACAATAAGCGAATAAATAAAGAATGCGGAAAATTAAATTAGTCCGAAAAGCCTGTTGGAATAACGAAATAGGTATTAACCATGGTTGACTATAACTATTGCAATGCGTAAATGTTAGGGAAGACACCCCATAGATCGCAAGAGAAAAAAAAATCTACAAACAGTGTCGAATGATAAACCACAATCTCATTATTTCAATTGTACCCATTAATTCATACGCATCCTAATCGTTCATTCATCGATACGATTGATTTAGCCCCCTTGGCTTAAAAAGCCTTGGTTGAAAAATATGCCAAAGCACGTTTTACTTATTCCTCCAGATACTTAAATTTTCATACTCTCGCGTACACTTATATCCGCCTGCGTTCGATATTCCCCAAATACCGAGGGTTACTCACTCGCAGGGGGGAAAAAAGTATTATTAATGCAATTTCGCGCGGGTGGTAAATAAATTTCGCGAATCCGAAGTAAGCGACTGCGGGCGACGAGAGAGAGGAGCGAGAATCGAGTTGCTGCTGCCATCCCGTCGCGTATATAAAAGCAACGCGTCTACGTCGTCGTCTTTCTTCGGCGAGAGAGAAAACGAAGAGGAAGAAACGCGCGCGAGAGAGAAAGGAAGGACGCGGGGCGCGAAAGAAAGTCGAGGATGATTCGGGAGATGACGGGAGAAACCGGCGGCTGTATATATACGCGGACGCGTGTCGTCATCCTCCTCGTCGTCAACTATATACGTTTTCCCCTTGCTCTCTGGGGAGTTGACTCTCGACTCTCCGCCCTCCCTCTCTCTCTCTCTCTCTCTCTCTCTCTCTCTCTGACTCGCTTTTTCACGTGTCTCTTTCGTTGCCACGCTCCTTGCTCCCCGGGCCAGAGAGAGCGAAGATAAGAAGCCGAAGACAATAATCCGGCTGACAGGGAGCCTCGCTGTCGCGGCTTATTTTCTCTTTCTCGGCAGCCTCGACTGACTCGCGCTACTCGCTCTCTCTCTCTCTCTCTCTTTCTGTCTCTCGACTTCGAACGCACTGTGTGTGTCCCTTGTCGACGGGACTTCTTCGCTCTTGCTTTATTTTTTTCCCCCGCTCTCTCACCTTTTTTTTCCGTCTTTTGCTTTACACTTTCAGCGCCTCTTTTTTTTTCGCGATTTTCCATTCCTCGCCGGCACATAATTTCGCTTGGATTTCTGTCGAGCGCCGCATGTATACAACTCCGATGAACACTGATTTTTTTCGCAAATTATTAATCAGTCAAGCTTTTGTTGATCTGCTAAATTGCACGAGGAAGTGAGTTTATCGTACCGAGTGACATTTTTATTGCCGTGGATTTGGAGCGTGTCTTAAACAATTTTAGCGCTGACTTTTACGAAAATTTACTGTTTCTGCGCGCGACCAGTTTTTAATGCCAATGACTTTTTGTATCACCTCTCGCTGCTCTTTTCTTTTCTTTCTTTTTTTTTCTTTTTTTTTTTGTCAAAGAGGAAAAGTATAGTTTCTGCTAGATGCTACATACGCCGACAGCAAAAGAGCTTATAAAGACATTAAGGTATTATCGACTGATCCTTTCCTCTTTCTTCACTCAGAATCTCTCGTGCGCTTAATGGATAGAGAAATAATCCTTCATAATGCACTGATGTTATAGTTATTACTTTTTCATTGATCTGCAAAAATAAGACACGCAAACTTGTGTTGAGCTTCACTTTGCACTATAACTGGACGGTATTAGAAAATTATTGTACCGAATGTATAGAACTCATGAATCTTCTAAATTTTTTACAGCGTAACACACAAATTCAGTAGATACACATGCAGTGTGTTCAGACGCTATCGAAACCAAACGCTCAATCATTTATTCTCGCCAGAAATTCGTTAGAGAATTGAATTATGAAAATAAAGCCGGGGAATTCCTATATAAAAAAAAACGTATTAACGCACTGCACGCACACTCTCGCGCGCGGGTCCAAAGTGTCAAAACGCGCGGGAGAAGAGAGTCCCGCCCTCACACTCGAGACGGAAATATATTAATCTGGCCTGTCGCACGGTATATACCCGCGCGTCCCGAACAAAAGCATAAGCTCGCGAGCGCAGAAAGATAGAAAAAATGAGAGAGAGAGAGAGAGAGAGAGAGAGAGAGCGTTAAAAAACCAAACAGTGCGAGCGCTATATTGGCTCTCAAGTGGAGGCGAACACACTCACACCGCGAACCTTTGCCACGAACTTTTCGCAAGCGTCTTCTAATTTAACACTCCAATAAATTCCGATATACTCGCCGAGGCGGCGGCAGCAGCTCCCGGGAGAAAGGCGAGAGAGATGCAGAAAAAAAAATTGTTCGAAAACCTCGGCACGTTTGTTCTCTCGAGATTCGCATTATCTCGATGGAGAGTAGCAAAGAGGAGCAACAGCAGCAGCGGCGACGGCGGCGGCGGCGGCAGAAACGATGACGCGAGCTCGGAGCGAGACAAAGTCGTCTTTGTGGCCCTCTCCTCTCTCTCACTCTCTCTCTCTCTCTCTCTCGAAGCGCGAGATGAAGCTTTGGCTTTACTTGCCTGCACGCGTGAGAAAGATAGAGTCGAAGCGATATCCTCCTCTTATAATACCTCGCCTACCATCCGCGCGCACGTCTGTTTTATACTCTCTGCCTTTTTCTTGTATACCGCCCTGCCCGTCTCCGTGTATCTTTTATAGTCGAGCTTTTTCGACTCGCCGATATAAATATTGCATTTTCGACGATATACGCCGATGTTTTTAGATTGGAAATTATTCGTTTACGCTGCAATGCTATTATCGACGTATATGAATTCTGACGATAACATATTGTACACTGTGAATTCTTTTCATGCAAATCGTACGGCATGGCTGAGCGCGATTTTCCCACGTAAATAAAGATACTTATCGTTTCTAATGAAATCAGTTGCTCGAAGAAAAAATAATTGCGAATCGCGCGAATGTGAACGCAAAAACTCCATTACAATCATACAAGAAGACAGTGTTTCCATGCAAATTCATTTACTCAAACAACTGATCTAGATTCCATTCAATTATTGATACAGCAGAGTTTTTAAAACGACGATAAGCCGGGCACTTCAGAGAAAATCAGCCGCCTCGTAAAATCGCCGCGCGTCGCTCGAAACAGCGAGCATTCTTTCGTTCTCGGCAATACATCCATTCATTTATATATGTAGCGCGTATCGCGACATATATCAGTATTTAGTATTTACTGTCATGATTTCCGATCGCACGAAGCGATGCTCCGTAGTCGGGTTCATTCATCGTACTGCAGGCGCGTGTGGCCGCATTAAAAGAGGGGCGATTCTCATCGCGTGCACGCGGAGCTGGGAATCACTCGGCGGTTGCGCGCGCGCTGCTGAAAATAGGTTTCGTGAATTCATTTGGTAACGACGCGACGGAGGGCGTGCTTCTTAATCGCGATTTGCTTCTGCCAAATGCTTAAGGGATATATACGAGAGTAAAGAAGGATTACGAAGGATTATGGGACAGTGGGTGAGGTGATGATGAAATAGGGGCAATAAGGTTACTGCGTATACACACATTGGCGCTGAACACGAGATCGAAAATGGGTTTTCCTATTTTTAGCCTGATTATAGAGCATGGTCCTCGAAAAAGCATATTCATAACAATATCTCATTCAGAGGAGGAGCATGCAAAAAGCATAAGCAACATGTTGCCAACGTACAGCCAAGTCATTATGAAGATATTGGTGATATTTCACTTAGGTTCCACAGCGATATATTGACAATGTATTGGCGGAAGTATTACCAAAATATTGGTGATTTTTTTAGAGTCCAAGAAATTCATGTTCAAATTTATTACTCTGGGAAAACTTTACCATGCATAATTGTATATAATTTTATATAAGTGCTTATATAACTATACATAATTATATATGAATATTGTCTCTATATAATTGTACATGATGATATATGATTATATATGATTATATATGATTGTGCATAACCATATACAATTATATGCAGTATTCAACCGTGAAAAATAACGCATAAACACAAAAACTATTGATTTTATTTAATAAATTTTAATCTCTGAAGAGATTTTATTTTGTTCAAATACTAAATATTTACCTTTCAAAAAAATTTTTTATCAAGAGAAGTTTGGGTTATACTTATACCCGTACTCCGTTATACCCGAAGCGCTAATTTTCCTCTTGCAGGGGCATTAAACGGCCACGTAGAGGTAATTATGCGAAGTGTATCAAAAAGCGTAACTTATTGTAAGCAGTTGTAATCAGACATGCATGATTATATATGACTTTATACAATTATATGTGATTATATATAACTATACACGGTAAGTGAAACTGAAAACTTTTGAGTTAAAAATTATATACATTATATATCTAGTTGCATATAATTATGTATGATCATATCTATATATAAATGCATGCAATCGTATATAGTTATATAGAGACCATATACATATATAATCATATATAATCCTGTATAATTATACATATAAATCATGTTTACCCGGATACTAGATCGTGTGATGTTTAATAAGGTTATTAAATACTGATACATTGTTTTGTTCAAATTTTTTAGTGGTCCAAAATTACCAATACATTGGCAGTACTTCCTTCCAATATGTTGGCAACATTTTCCTACAGTACCTAGGTAAAATTTATATAAGATCAATTACCGATAGCTTTGTAATAGGAGCATTATGTCTCTTATGCTTTCTGCAATATATCGTAGATAATGCTAACCGTTTTTGCGCGGGATAAGCTTCAATTCGAATACAATACACATTTAGACTATCTGCACTTCATTTCCTTTCGTCGGTCCGCACTCGAAGGCGGATCAGCAACGCGAGAAGAGTATAGAAGCGTGCCGCGATCCATTTTTCCCCCCTCGCAACGTACAAGAGCCGCGCGGTCGATATCGCGTTTGACCTCGCTCGCTCGATCGACTTCTGTTGCAACAAACGAAATTGAGCGGCGATCAACTTTTCCTCCGCGCTTGGCACTAATCAATCCCGCAGATAATTGACCCGCTCCGTTATACATTGTCGCGCGATTTAGCGCATTCAAAGTGTATTGACTGTGCACAATGAAGATAACGAGCTTTCTAACACTGTATCGCAACGACAATACGAGCCGCGAAAGAATCGCAACAATGATAAATAAAGACAATCAGCGTCCGAAGGCCATTATTTGCTCGATCGCATTTGAAATATATAATGGGATTCCTCGCGGCCCCACAGTAGCCGGTCAAGAATGAAAATTCGTTACGCGGGTCTCGAATGCACGAGCTTGCGCATACGCACACAGCGGCTGCTCCCAGCTGTTCTCTATAAGAGCCGCAGAGGCAAAGCGGCGTTTCGCGCGCGTGGACGCAAGCAAGCAAGTAGTAGCGGTATATTATGGTGGTGGTGGTGCAGTGGGTATGTTTCGGTAATTGCGCTGCTAAGTTTAGGCGGTGCAGTTGGCGTCAATGCGCGGATGCATATTCAGAACAGCCTCCTCCCCCTCTTGCTCCTCCCCATCCTCATCTTCTCTCTGTCCCTCTTTGCCGCTTCTAGCTGGCCACCTCCGAGGCTCGGCCGCTGCACGCGGACGCACTGGCACGTAGTTGAACGTGAATGGAACTCTGGCGAGCAAGAGAGAAAGAGAGAAAGAGAGAGAGAGAGAGAGGATCTAGTGCCGCTGTGCTGGCAACACGCCTGTGCTTATATTTAGCCGCAGTGGGCGGTATAGCTGTCATGGATACGTATCATCGGCATAACTGAGCCTCGCTCCGATGAATAATGAAGTTTCATTGGCCCTCGCACCACCGCGGACCAGCACCACCGACGACCGGTGCTCTGTATAGGATCCACGCGACAGCCGTACATACTATACACGGAAAGAACGGGCCACTCTATGCGCAACTCTGCATTCTATGCTATGCCGATAACGACGTTTGCCCGGTTAAGGTTGTAGCACAAACTCTGCGCATGTGCGCGATCCATTGTGCTCAATATGTTATTTGTATATCTATAAGTATACAGAAACGATCGTCGCCGTCGTCGCTGAGCAACATAATATATAGAAATATAGATATACAAATAACGTGCAGAGTTTGTGCTGTAGTATTTAGAGTTTGCTCTAGCGTGCGTGCGCGTTTCTGGACGGTACACGCGCACACGGTATATGCGTGTATATGGAAGTGGGATCTGGTGGCATATGTGCACGCTGATCTAGAGTGCATGCGCTCAAAAGTGAGGTACGCGCACCTCCCCTATACGAGTTCTGGACAGATCGTCTAACTTTCGGGACTCCTCACGCTTATTTTCCGCACGTGCAAGTGTACCGTATAAATGCATGGTATAATGCAAGAGCATCACCTGCCAACAAATAAAATCTGCATCCCCTGTATTTTCGTCAATTTTTAATATTTTCAAATGCAGACAATTTCATGCAATTGTTCTTGAAAAACTTGTACACAGTATATATTATACGAGGTGAAATATATATCGGGTCTTAGCGCGTAAGGAATCTCTCCATCGCGAGTAAATTCATCTAAAATGGTTAATTTATCGAATCAAATATGACCTAGTACATCTGAAAGTAGAAATATAAACGAAAATAGTGAAACAAGTGTTAGTTATGCTCCAATAGTAGTTAAAATGATTTTAGCTGCTCATATATTAAATGATTTGCTATTTCAACGGAACAATACCCCTTTTTGGTTTCTTATTTATTGTACTTTAGTTTTATTGTATTACGGGGGCCGACTCATATAGATGGCTAAAAATCAATGAGAGGAATTTTTTGAAATTGTAACATTATTTTATCACAACATTAAGAAAGCAAAATAAATTTTTTTAACAGAATTTTAATTAGAAAATTTGTAGCAAAGCAATAAGAAACTACACACTTTTTTCTCTTTGCTTGTGCCGGATCTCACATCTGTATCCTTTTGAAAAATATAAAATGAATTTTTTTGTTATTATAAAATCCATACCTTATCCATATACCAAATTTAAAAATAAAATTTAATTTTTTTAAATAAATGTCACCGAATAAATGAAGTGTTATTGCATTAATTAGTGGTTAATAATTTATTTCTTACAAAATCCAATAGGTATGTCAAGTAGAGAAATCAATCTCCTTTTAAATGAATGTTGTCCGGTGCCGATAGGTAGAATACTCGTCGAGTAATCAACCTATCTACCGATACAATGTCGACCGGTACTATGCCTGAATACCATGTTTCGAGAAAAACGCCGTTAAAATTGATTGTTAAAGAAAATCTCAGTTCTTTTATACTTATAGCTATTTATTAATGTCTTCGTTAATCAGCGATACCCACGCACACTAACAATATATATTACGTAAACGTTCCGAACCCAGGACGGGGCACTTTCGTCTTCAAACGCACACTAACACAATACGTTACCTGTCTACTTGAGTGACCCGAAATCAGACGGGGCACCTTTGTATTCAAACGCATGTAATACCTGCCTACCTTCTCTGCTGCGGGACGTTTGCGAAAATAAACATAGCAGCTAAACCACTTCCAATTTCGTGTTGATATTTTCACTCAACATTTTTAAAATGTTATACTTTCAATTTAGGCAATAAAAAAAATCAATTTTTTTATCGATTTATATGAATCGGTCCCCTTAATTCTATTTAGAATATCATTTCATAATCTCAATAATTTCTAAAGAGGTTTTTCCAGAAATGTTGCAAACCCTAGGGTCACATGGGTGGAGCTCATGCTTAAATATAGGCTAGGTCAAACCTGGACAGTATAAATAAGGCGCAGAGAAAATTAATACAACAGTTGGAAATAATTTTCGAAGCAGTTAAGTAAGTGAGTTCTATAACAACGTTTAAGATACATTGCTAAAATTTTGATACTATTTAGTCATTTTCTTATGCATCTTATGCACCTTTTCGGTATCAAGTGGTTTCATTTGGTAAGTACTTCATATTGTGTGCTATAATCAATATCTTGACTCGGAGCAATTTTCCTTTTATTCTCTTTACGTTGAAACAGAGTTCAGTGGACGAAATGTTGCGAAAAAAATTAGAATTTTAAACAAAACATTGCAAAATCAGTATATCAAGTCTCATATTGAAATATTATTTGGATCGTCCTTTAATCAACGTTTACGTAAGAAGAAATTATCCCGGGTACTATTGGTCCTATAACAACATTTCTTTTTCCAAACTATATGGTTTTTCAAGAACAATTACATGAAATTGTCTCCATTTAAGAATATTCAAAATTGACGAACATACTGGAGATGCAGATATTATTTGTTTGCACGTGACGCTCTTACATTACCATGCATTTATACGCTACACTTGCACGCGCGGCAAATAAGCGTGCACAAGTGCCGAAAGTTAGACGATCTTTCCAGAACTCGTACACGGAGAAAAATACTCTCTTTAAAATTACTATAATCTTCACTAATGGCGAGACACAGTCAAATTATGAAAAAATTTACAATAGTTATAAAACTTATTAGCATACATTCAATAATTTCCGCAAGTCCTGACACTCACAAATCATGAGAGTGGTAACTAAAAATTGCTAACGTGTGTACTAAAAATTATACGTAGTAAAATATCAATAACTTTATTTTTCGTCACTCTAACCTCAAAATCGCATGTTTGATGCGACTTTACGGCTCTCGTGACGAAAAATACAGTTCGAGACTAGGGCGTAAGAGGATTTTTCCCTCACTCGAATTTTCTCGTGAGTGAAATAATCCTCTTCTGCCCCCGTGACGAAATGTACTATTTTAATTTAGTAAATAATATTATGAATTTTGCTAAACAGTGTAGTAAATCAGTTATTTATACACTAAAAAATATTACTTTTGAAATTGGTATACCAAGCTTTTAATATTTGATATAAAGTATAGTAATAATTTTGAAAGTAGATGCTAAATCTATGTTTTCATTTGTTCAGAAATCTTGAATATACTATCACTGAAAAAAAAGTTCGGCTACGCTAACCGGAATCTCCGGCAGTTTTGACCGATGCTCCCAAGCAAACTGTATTAGGTTATGATAGCCGTAGAGCAACAGTCAGCTTGACTTGGGGACCTAGGCAGAATTAACGTGGCAGCAGTAGCATAGTTTACGGAGCACTTACAAAGTTACGTTAACCGTATTTTTAGGCAAAAGTTGCATGAATCGCCCTTAATTTTTTTCTTACACTTTATTTTTAAACATTCTGCATAGTATTCTTTATTATATACTTATAATAACCATATCAAATTAAATCATAATTAATTATTAAGCTTCATTAGCGTACATTAGATTTATGTAAATTTTTTTTAGATATTAATTTAATTTTGTTCATTAGTTTATATATAATAATTTTACAAAGTAATCTTATGTAATTATATAGACTGGAGATGCGTCTTATAGGCTCGCGGGTTTTGTCGCTGGTTTATCTAAGCATATAACTTATCAGGATTATTGGAACACTTTACTTATTTTAAATAAACGAATTTTTTATTTTACATTGATATCTTTATGACTTTACTATTTTGTAAACATTACAATTTTACTTATATGTATTTAATTATAATTAAATTAATTTACTTATTTAATTTTACTTATTTTACTCATACGTGTTTTTAGGTTCGATTATATTATCATTGTATTGTTCACTTACTTTTAAATCTTTCTATAAACTGCTCTAGCTTCCACGATCGCAGTTTGCTTTTTACAAACTCATCCATGCATATATCACTATTTAAAATATTTAAGTCGAATTAGATATATAACGGTGCAGTGTGCACGAACAACATCTGACACATGTACATTAACCGATGGAAACAGGCGATAGCTGCTTGGGGAGGGCGCCGTAAGCGTAACCGAAAACCCAGACTGATATTGCGGATGTAGCACAATAGCGTTTGCCTTAGAGCACAAATACAGTTACCGCCTGGGCAATATATAACCGAAATTTTTTTTCAGTGATACGTAAATTGACGCTTCGAGAATGTTTTCATGAAGGTCACGTGACGACGCACTGGTCAACTCGACCACGTACCTCGATACTCGCCAAACAATAGCTGGTCTAAAAGCGCGGTTGTCGGTTAACCTATACCTAACGTACTTTCGAACGAAGCCGTGGTAAAATTTTTCAGAATGAAAAATTAGCACTTGTGGAAGTCTCCACCAGGCGGCTACGGACTTTCTGCACAGCTTGACGGCTCTCCCAAGTGGTCAGAAATTGACTCAGTTAGTATATAAGAGATCTTTCAACATCTCTCACATGCGATTATGCGTAGTAATAGTAGGTCGATAAAGTATAGCGATACGTCAGTAGCTAGGTTAGGTTACAAATTTATATAGGTGGTTTTTTATATGTTAACGAAAACAAGAACAGGCGAGTATCTTCGAAATGTAAATAAAAGTACGTTGTGAATCATAATTTGTCTAAATAAGTATGTTAAAAAATGAAATATGAATTCATGTTTAATTTGATAATTCTAGGAAATAAAAATTCTTCGCTCTTTTATTAAATAGAAAAACATATATTGAATTCAAATTTATTTTCGTTTGTAGTTTTTAAAAACATTCTTCTGGTATAGTAATAATTAAGAGTAAACAAATTAAAAATTGCTATACTGGTATACTAATTATTAAAGTAATATTTTCTAGAACTTCGCATACTTCAATTTTACTATACTTTCTACTAAAAATTAATAAACAGCGACTCTGACTCACCATTGCTGAATATTATAGTAATTTTTCATGAAATTTCTCGCAATTTTTAGTTAACTATTTTTCTCCGTGTAAGAAAAGTGCGCATGCACTCAATATCAGTGTGCATATATTTCCATATGCAAGCATATACTGAGTGGGTGCGCTAGTGCCAGCGGTAACCGAGGAACGTCTCTATTATACATAGATATATAAATATAATATACAGTTGCATGGATGCAGCGTTGTATAGAGTAATCCATTGTTATTGTGCACATCAGTTGACTTCTCTCTATCTCTTTCACTCTATCTGCTATCGGTTGTCCGATGTCCGGCTATTAAAGAGACCGGCCTTTCTTATGCGGTGGAAAAATTGCAAAGCTGCAGTTTGGTCCTAGTATTGTTCCGTTTAGGTAGTCGATCATACTGTTTTACGCATAAATGAATTAGACTATAGCTGCTCGGACTCGATTTATTATTACACACGTATTACGTTCTGTATCAATATAAGATATCCTATAAGACGCTGGAAGCTGTAGTTTTATCGGTTAAAGATAAAAATCTCCAAGTCTACGATAAAGTAGTTTTTGAAACGCCACTGACACGAGCTCAAGTTTTAGGAACGCGCAAAATTATTAACTTATCTGCTCTTCAGCTTCGTTAAAACATACAAACACAAGTTCATCATTATCCACGAGCAGAGCTTTCGAAAGAAGAAAAAAAAAAGAAGAAAAAAAAGCATCGATACATCCGAAGCGTAACATTTGTAGAACAAGTCTCCCCTTATACTCTGCTCGTAGATTTCCCAAACGTTAGTGCACTTTCAGCGCGATACGCCTTCAATTCCATCTTGTCTCGCGTCGCGTCTACTATTTCGACTAGCACGACCAAGACGAAGACGGCTACGACGACCAAGACGAAGACGACGACGAGCGCGAAACGTCATCGCGCGCACAGAAAACATTTAAACGTACAATTGCGGGTCGGCACAATGTCAGCGGGCTACAACATATTCCCGCTGCACCTGCTGTCCATTCCCTCGGTGTTCTCTCGCGTATATACGCGCCGACTGCAGTCCGCAGCAGTTCTGCGTTGCTTTGCTATTCGACTTTGGGGCCGCGCGACGCGCTATGCACTCCGGGAATAACGGAGCTAACCGCGCTCGTAACGAGCGGCTGTTTTACGATTTCGCTTATTGTTATACGAATGCGACACGGATGTAAATGCGACAGGTCGATTGGATATCGGGTATGTATACGTTGCAGATGGACACGTATAAACGTCTTCTTTATCGTCTAAAATAGCCTGTAAACTTGAAGCTTATTGCTGGAACTCGGCCAGGTCGCAACGCGATTATATATGCTGGCCTGAACATTTAATTATCGCAACCGCTCTATAAGGTACGTTTTATACGCGATCTTGTTTGAGCGGAATCACTGAAAACTTGGCGAGCTTTCGAACAAATTGGTGTGCAAACAGCTACAGATGTTGTCCATCACTTTGATCGCGATCGCCTCTGATTTCCTTGAAAAGTACTTGTATCGCTTTCTTTTTTAAAAGTAATAAGGTAAACGGCCCAGTGACTGGACGCATTCGACCAACTAAAACCTATAGGAAAAGGTCCAGACACTGGGGTGTCCTCTAGCTAGTACGTCCTCTTACAGTCACTGAGTCTTTTACCTTGCTACAAAGATTAGTTTCTTGAAGTAACAGCACTAAAGCGCTGTGCGTAACTTACTAGTGACCAAAACAACAATCGAGTCATTGTAGGAAAGTAGCAAACATTAATTTAATTCTAAATTACAATGAATTCGAATGATAGAATATGAGAGAAAGGGAGCTTGTGCGAACCGGCCAGTCTACTAAACAATGCCCCACTTGTATAGCCCCGAACTCGCCACCATTCCAATTGCCCGCTATATGTATACACTATACACTTGTCTCACGCCCACTCGTCACGGTGGTTCTCTCGTTGCAGGCCTACCCCGGACACATGGGCGTCGACTCGCAGAAGCAGCTCGAGATGCAGCGTCTGCAGACGGAACACCTGAAGCGCCAGCAGGAGCTGATAATGCAGCTGAACATACAGGAGCTCCAGACGCAGCTGAGCAAGGGCCAGCTGGGCATGTCCGGGGCCCAGTCCCTCATGTTCCTACCGTTCCTCGAGCAGCTCAGGGCCATGCCCATGCCCTCGGCCATGCCGCCGCCAACTTCGACCGCCACCACAGGCAACAAGCACATCAACTCGATCGCCAACGTAAGTAGATCCCCTATACCTACAAATGTCCAATCGTCCGCCGCCCGGCGATAGCCGAGCTAATCGAGCCAATGCCCCGCAGATGATAAGCAGCCATCGGGAGGGTCCCAGCTGGGCGCTCGCGCAAATGTCGGCGCAGATGCAGGAGAAGGAGCGCTCGCCGACGCCGATCTCCACGCCGACTACGCCGGTCCCCCAACCGGCCCAGCAGCAGCCCCAGCAGCAGCCCCAGCAGCAGCCCCAGCAGCAGCCCCAGCAGCAGCACCAGCAGCAGCAGCCAGCCGTGCCCCAGGATCCGGACGCGCCGCTCAACCTCACCAAGCCCAAGTCCTCGGGGCCCCAGGGGGCGAGCTCCTCCTCGCCGGGCAGCGACTCGGCCGCTCCCACGGGCAGCAGCGGACAGCACCAGGAGCAGCCTTTAGCCGCGACGGCGCCCAAGCTCTACCCGCCGGGCGCCGTCCCGATGCCCAGGAACTACCTGCCCAGCATGCCCTACGCCGGACTTCCGCCCCACCTCGGCTCCCTCTCCACCTCCAGTCAGTATACACCGTGCATCTAGATTTATGTACAATCTATATGTCCACGGCTCTGCTTCTCTGCTCAATCGACGAGTCAAATCTGAATTGAATTACTCACAACAAGGGTAAATTATGCAAGAGTATATGACTCTGTATAACGAAACATCACTCAATAAAAAAATGACATTTAACTCTATAGATGTCAATATTCACTTGAAAAAATTAGTACCAGGGAAGTCGTCGGATCAAAGCCGTCCGTAACTACTGACTATACCAATTCTACTGATTCGCTCGTACGCGTGAGCTAAAAAGTAGAGCACGAGGCAATATTATATCAAATAATAACCGATCGAGTTCTTAACGCTGCGATCTCCTACCTTTCAGTGAGCAAATTGTCGAAGGAGGAGAGCAGAGGCGGAAGCAGGGATGGAAGCGGTGCCGGAGCGCAAACCGGCCAAGTCACACAGATCCCGGTCGACAAGCACTTTGTCATGCACGGTATGTACGGAATGCCGGGACAGAATACCGGGGCCTTGCCGCCCTCGCCGCAGCAACAGAGGCAGACCAAACACTCGTCGGCCAGGGACGAGCCCAATCCGGACGACGAGTTCATGTGTCTACCACACCGTGAGTCCTTCCCTCCTTTACCAATTCTTATCTTTTCTAATTCATTCTTTCAATTGCCCTCTTTTGCACTTTAAGCAAATTAAACCCTACCGAGATCAATGCTTATTGTATTAGTTTGTAAATACTTTTTTTTTCTTCTTCTATAGTATGGCGTGATTCGGGGTACAAAGTTCCAGAAGAGATTGCAGAAAAAGGTGAGATTCGCATTGTTAGAATCGAAAGATTTTCCATAGCACAAGATGAGACAATTGTCATTTCAAATCGTTCCTTGTAATCATAGCAAAAATGGTGAGGCAGCAAAAGAGGGAAGGAGAAATCAAACCACATATCAAACGGCCAATGAATGCCTTCATGGTGTGGGCCAAGGACGAGCGTAGAAAAATCTTAAAGGCCTGCCCCGACATGCACAACTCGAACATATCGAAAATACTCGGTGAGTACTCGCTCGTTTCTCTTTGGCGTAAGCGCACAGCAAAGTAGTAAGCTCGAATTAACGTGTACGCAGGCGCCAAATGGAAGGGAATGTCCAACTCGGAGAAGCAGCCCTACTACGAGGAACAGTCGCGGCTCTCGAAGCTCCACATGGAGAAGCATCCGGACTACAGGTACCGACCCCGGCCCAAGCGCACCTGCATCGTCGACGGGAAAAAGATGCGCATCTCCGAGTACAAGTCCCTGATGCGACAGCGCAGGCAGGAGATGCGGCAGCTCTGGTGTCGGGACGGTCCGCCCGAGCTCGGCTTCCTCTCGCCCGTCCAGTCCGACCTGTCCGGACAGCAGCAGCTCCAGCTCGAGGCCGGACCCTCGGCCCGACCCTCCGTCTCGCCCCCGGCCACGATGATGAACGGCGGTGGGGGCGCGGCGCCCGGGACCAGCTCGGACCATCCCTCCTTCTACTATCCCCACGACAGCCTCTCGCCCACGGACGTGCTCAACTTCTCGCCGGACAACTCGGTCTCGATGGGCGGCTACGACGCCAGTCCGCGGCACCACGCCGACGAGGATTGAACCGTCGCTCCGGGTCAGCCAGCGAACATCTGGCAACCCGGAGCAGCCCGACTCGGAGGCCACGATCTCTTCTGGTAGAGCGAGAGAGAGAGAGAGAGAGAGAGAGAGACAGAGAGACGCGCGCGCGCGCACACCTACCCCGCTACCCTGACCGCTCAGCGCTGAGCTACTGCCGCCGCCACCTTTGCCACCTTCTTTCTCCGCTGTTCGCTACTTGGTCCTTTTGCTCGAGGAGGACTCGAAGCTCTACTCGAACTAAGACTTTGCCCCGTTGCTTCGTTCTCTTTGGTTGTGATGTTATAGACGTACGTAGACGAGGCAGTCTCTCTCGCTCTCTGTGTGCCATCGAGCGCCCGTGTACGCGCAACTCTGGACTTTCCTCGAGAAGAATCCGCAAGAGAGAAGAAAGAAGTCAGCTTCTCGAATCTAACGCAATGCCACGTAGCAAGAGAGAAATACGAGAAAGCCAGTCTTTTTTTTTTTTCGCTTAAGTAGGAGTGAAAATTTTTGTAACAGTGGTGGAGGTGCACAAATATACAAGAAGAAAAAACAAGAAAAACGAAACTGTAACCGAGAGTGAATCTTCTGGAGATTACACACACACGCACACACTGTATTGGGGAGGGGGGGAGATACGTATAGCGAGTAAGTAATAAATAATCGAGAGAAATCAAAAAGGGCATCTCGGATAGTCGCGAGCAGCGGCGTACCGTCGCTAAGACAAACGCGTCTAGCATTAATGAAAACCCGGTGGGCATCAGTGGGAGAACGGATCGACTCGAATAGATTCATAGAATTACGTGTATAGCGATAACGAAACAAAAATGCAAAAGTAAAGTACAGATAGGGTTGCGCATCAAGCTTTGCAGCGGGCGATTCGTCAGCGAGAAACTCGGATCGCTCATCTTATGAATGATAATCAAAAGTGCAGCCAAGAAGAATCGTACATGTGATAAGAGGTTTTCTTTCGCCGTCACACCTACACACAACTACACATCCACACACTCGCACACAAACACGCATACATGCGCAAGCACACGCGTATACAGAACATACGTAGTTAAGGGTCAAATTAGACTGGGGGATATAGGAGAAAACGGAGGGCGATGTAAGCAGCTTTCTACCTACGCTTTGGAGCGAGTAAAGTCTCTCCTCGCTGCGAGAGGATCGTAGATTAGAGTATCGTATTATAGGGAAAAGGAAAGGAGGATGACGACGAGCGATTAGAAATGAAACGAACGCACACCTTGGGCTGCCGCTGTGTGTGAATTCGCGTCAATGCAGCGCGAATAACGATCGCTTGAAAAAGAAAACGGCTCGCGTAATTCGATCACCGATGCCGAGGCATAGCGCGTTTCTGTAAGAGACATTCCGATGGAGAGTTTTGCAAACGATACTAGAAAAATCGCTCACAGACTTTTGGATGCAAAATACGTGGAAAAAGAAAAAAAAGAACAAAAGCAAAAACACTTTCGGACTGCGTTTCGGCTAACATTTAGCAAAACTTTTTTGATCGGAAGATAAATCTTGTTCCTATACCTATCTAGTGTGTCAAAAAGAAAAAAAAAAAAAAGAATGATGCATGGCCGGGAAAAAAGTCGGCATTGGCCAATTGACTTTTTTTTTAAAGTTGCAGGTGGCATCGTCATGTCTCGCAGCGTCGCATACATAATATACGTAATATATAATATTCATATATGTACACGTGTGCAAATTCGCATCGCCACTATACAGCACCCAAATCGTTTGTCTATGTGCTCGAAGCGCCCTTCACTGTTTTACTTTCGCAAATTCAACGTAGATTTTAAATATATGGCGAACATTTTGGGAAAATTATTCAGGCATGATACTATACCTTTCATTGGAAGTAATTTCAAGATCAGGATAAAGAAACTTTATCAGAGTATCTAAATTGCGCTTTCTACTGACTGGTGTATAGTATCGAGTTCTTCAAACTAGCATTATCAAACATAAATCCAGCGTGTGATTATTTTCTTACGCATTTGGATGAAATCGTAAAAATGTGTAAAATTAAAAGTTAGTTACTGTGTAGACGTTTTCGGTAGAGAAACGAGAAAAATTATACTCGAAAACAAGTGAAATGGCAGTGGCGTTTCGACTACAAATTGTTAAATTACTAGTAGCTCGAGCACTGAATGGGGCAGAAAATAATAAAGAGGGAATTCCGAACAAAGAGCAACCACGACGATTCCATGCGTATTCAAACGCGCTTTAGTACTTAGAAATAAAAATTTCGATATTAATTTATGGAGCCCTTGGACATTAAAAATAAAGGAAACAAGAATCGAGAAAGAGAACGAGTATAAAAGAGCGACGAGTCGCGAATAAAAAAGATTGTGGAAAAATAAAGACGAAGAGAAGCCAGTGTGGCATTGATTGAGCCATACGGCTTATGTAGTTGCGTATTCGTGCGATTGAGATTCAGTGTTAGTTGTTTAATTAGTCGCAAATTTATATCGATCGCGAGATCACGCGATGTCTTACTCATTGTTTTTTTTTTTTCTTTTTTTGTGTTCACAAAGAACGTTCTCGTGTGTTCTGTTTGGTATTCACGTTTTCCTACCCGCGATGTGTCGGCGAGTAGAATTTTTATATGTATGTACGTACTAAAAATGTCAAAAAGTTGGTTGATTATTTTGATATTTTAATTTTTTGTTTATTCCATTTTGCAGTTCGAGGTTTTCGAAATTTTGTAAAAATTTTGAAAACACATTTTGCATTGTACATAGATTAGGTTTAAACGAAAAAGTTTCTCATATTTTTTAATAAATCGACATCACAAATGTAAAAGAGGTTTAATTTGGGTTTTATTTGTTAAATTCCTTATTTTATCGAACAAAGGTCGTGTTGGTTTGAAGAAGCGACGGTAATGTCGATGGCGACATAAAATAATAACGTAAAGAAACGTTAGGGAGTTTGATGTGATATATAATAAATACTTATGTGCCAAATAGCGTTTTTTCTTCCGTTATCAAGGCAAGGTAAAGAGATCGTTCACTTTTGCGTCGCCTCGCTTGCGATCAGCTCCCTTTACTCTCCTTCCATTCATCGGAATGAAGAGACGAAGTGAAAAAAGGAAAAATTATGAAAAGCAGGAGAGGAAACAAGTTCTGCTTCTCGCTCTGCGCTTCTCTTTCTCGAGACTTGAATCTCTCTCACTCTCTCTCTCTCTCTCTCTCTCTTTCTCTATCTCTATCTCTCTCGGTTTACTTCGCATCTCCCTTAATTTATGTGTATCAGTGCAATTCTAGAATAAACAAGGTACCTAATATAATTTTTACAAAGAGAGCCAGTATCCTCGACGAGAAGAAAAAGTAAATAAAAGAGAGAAAGCCTGCCACGGAGTGGCCCTTGCGTATAGCGACTGTTGTAGCCATGAGTGGAGTGATAGGAAAAATCGTAACGAGAGAAAAGAGGATAAACAGGGGGGGGGGGGGGAGGGGGAAGGGGAAAGGGAAAAAAAGCGAATAACGCCACCAGCGTTGAGTGGCAGGCGAAATAGCTTAAAGTTGATAATAATTTATTTTATGTATATAATGGATTTGTACAATGGGCTACGGCCGACGCCCGGCGCGACTCTACATTATTAATGCTGAATAATAAAAAATAAAAAAGTTGAAGAAGAAGAAAAATGGATGATGGCGCGGACGTGGCAAGCGCGTCGACATTACTACGATATAATTAATGTACAGTGTAACTATACTACTTGTGATGTACCTATACGTAGCTGTATGTGTAAAATTATTCGAGAAGCAAACCTTATAGACTATATATATATTATATATTATATATAATATCGTTACTCATTGTACGACAAGAAATCTTATTGCTTATATCGTCATTATTATTATTATTATTATGATTATTATTATTATTATTATATTGGCTCTCACGAATCATTATTTTATTATATTATAAAAAATTATTATTGCTATTATTATTATTATTATGATTACGCCGATTATCGTCATTATCAATACCATTTTATTATCACTTTTAAGCGTTTATAGATTAACTTTAATTGTCCCTAGCGATAACAAACAGTTGTACGTGCCAGTCTTGTTGTGGACGACGGATTCGAATGATTGCTACTCGAATATCCGACGCTCGATCGCCTCTACGTTATTTCTTTTGTACTCGAATGAAACTATTGAGTGTCGTTCGACTTATGTACTGGATATTTTTTAAGTCTACTCTACTATATAGTCTTCTAATCTCGAAATCGACTTTTTGGTAGAAAAAAAAACCGGTGTTTGCAATGCATTCAGTCAGTTCGAATTTGATTTCGAATTGCAGAAATTTTTAATGGAATCTATAATTCTTTTAATTTAGTTTATTATGCGAAGAAAAATTTGTTCAATAATTTCTAGTGTTAATCAAAATAATTGCATAACTCATACTCGAGAATGTTTTTAAATATTTATTAGTTCTTAATGACTTTTTTTATAAAAAAAAAATCTGTTGACTTTTTATAGTTCGATAGCTTTAAATATTACTTAAAAAAAACAATTGCGGCTTTACACTGATATTCCGGAATGTATCGTAAGTTTAATTCAATGATTTCACCCGACGCCTAATAGTTTGGTTTAATATAAGCTAGAAGACGACATTTTTAAGAAAAATATACAAAACTTATAATAGTCCTTCAAAATTTTGAACTTTTGGCCAGATTCTCTATCGCCAGTCGTAACTTCCAAAGATCAGTCCTGTCGCAAGGGTATTATTACAATAATTGTTAATGAGAATTTTATTGTATTTTAATTATTTATGACGACCAAGGTAAACGTATGTAAAAGTACAGACCTGTATAATATTTGGATTTTAGAAAATTAAAAGTGTTTTATATCTAGTTTTTCTTTATTTTTTGTTTGTATCCCATAAAAAAAATTTTAAAGTAATATAAGTAATATTACTAAGCCACTTCACGATAATGTAAAAGGATAGAATGAAAAGCTTTTTCCTTTCGCCGCTTTGCAAATTATAAGACTCGTGAAAAAACGAGGGTCATGGTACATTTTTTACTTTAACAATAATTCATGTTTACATATATTCCATAACGATATACGGTATAAAAGTAATTAATCGTAAAACCATACTTTCACATTTAGTAGTGAATGCAACAAAAATAAATTTTAGTAAAGATTTGAATTTTGAAAGCGTCTGTAGATGTAAAAAGAAATTTTGTAAATTTGAACTTTTACATACCTTTATTTTTGTTGGCTTTAATATGAATGATCGAGAATGGAAAGAATTAAGGAGCGAAGGACCTGCCGATATCGCTTTTTCTTATTGTTTTCTTTTTCATGATTTTCTTTTATATCATTTCTTTCGATGTGCCATAATACATAACTTCTCTCCTTCATTTTTCTTTTTTATAAACATTGACAACGTCGTCAAATTTCACAAACACATGATAAGGGAAAGAAAACAAAGGAAAGCATAAAGGCACTTCCCCTGCTGATAATAATATGCAGCGAAACTCGCGCTGATCGTCTGACTTAAATAAAGTCAATAAAAGGCCGCTTGTTCACTTTTTTTATGGCACGTCCATTGTTTATTTCTTTTTTCTATACCTGCTCCGAAGGAACGGATGAAGGAAAATTGTAATTATTCACGCCGTAGTCAGTCAGCACTCAATAGTTAGAATGTCGACGAAACGGCTGCTCTGTCTCCGAACTCAAATGTATAAACAAAATAAAAGAAAAAAAAAAAAGAATTATAGCAAAGGAATGATAAAAACCTTGTAAATCGAGTTCACGCTATTAATATCTCCGTAATAATACGCCTAATGCATTATTTAAAGAATAAAGAAAGAAAAAAGAGAAAAAGAAACGAAAATACATACAAGCGCGAACTAACATGCAGTTCTCTCAAATATTCCAAGCATTTCACTACTTCATTTACATGTACGTTGTTGTTAATGAATATAAAGAACTAAAAAAAAATATAATAAACAAATTCAAGCATAGTTTTTAAGTAATACACACGACGTTACTTCTAGGGACATGTACGTATGAAGAAAATAAATAAATAAATAAATAAATGAATAAGTAAATAAATAAAAGGAAACATGTATATAGTTGTGCAGAATCGTGAATGAATGTGAATATGCGAGCGAGTGATGTAACTTCTGAAGCGGCGAAACCATTGACATTCTTATATGGACACCTTAACACTTATATCCCGTGTTTCATCCTTCAACTTTTCGTAGCTTAATATAGTCTTGGATTTTATCGAGTAAACCAAAAGTAATCAAAAGTATAATCAAAAGGAACCGAAGACAAGCGAATGTTTTCTTACTGCGATGGTGCTTCACTCTTGACTCAATAAGCTCGAGGCGCGAGTTTAGAATTACCTTTATCAAAGATAAAATCTTAAGTTGGATGATATTAAGGGTTTGATTGACATTATTTTTCAACTCGCGACAGGCGGCAAGTGTTAAGGTGGACCGCAAAAAACGACAGACGATAAAAGACGTATAATAGCATGCATTGGAAAAGCCACTACCTACTAGGAATCGTTCGTCCACTTTTGAATTCCTCGTGTCAAAAGTGTATTGCGACCATTGCCGTATATACGCGCAATGCACGCAAACACGCACACAAGTATAACTGGTCCGAAATAACATTTGTACCGAATAAATAGTCGCAATCAACACGTGCATATCAAATCCAGACACAGTACAGGCGCGCAAGTTGGCTGTGAAGTAACAAAAAGGTTTTTCATTGATTTCACAATTGCAATTTTGAATCTGGATGAAATGTTGACCGACGAAAAAGATGAGAGAAAAGCTAAGTGAATAAAATCGCCATCGACGATGACACATGTCGAGCGAGCAAAGTGGAGCTTTACACGCCATTTAATCTAACTTTCCTCGAATTTATGTACTAAAAATAGAAGAGAAACAAATTTTATGATCCTGGGTGTGACTTTTCCCCGAGGATAGTGACATCGACAAAATGTACTGTATCGCATAGAGAACAGCACTATTATAAACATAGATATATCATTATATTTATTATAATAATTTAAAAGTTAGGTACTCTTTGTTGTTTGTATTTTACAAGCGTATTCATTATTACATATAAATAAATATCTATATAAATGATTTGTGTTTTCTTTTTTTACAAAATAAATCGCTTTATTTCTAAAAAAAATAGATGCATTGATGCCTTCCAGAAATATCCTTCCATAGAATAATTTTATAAAAAGTCATCTATGGTAACGTACGTACATTTGCAGTATGAATAAAGTCTCATCGATACAAAATTCATTAGTTCCTAATTTCTTAATTTTTTCTTGTACTTTTTCTAGCTGAAGTTTTTCTGAGGGAGTCATCATTTCTGCAATCTAAAAAAATTAAAATATTGTTTAATGAAACATTGCATTTTATATTGAGTAAATATATCTATGTAAATTTAAGCATACTTCAGCCAATTGTTCTTCGGTTGCTCCATGTTCTTTTAAATTACTTGTCAATGTTTGCATTCTCAATTGCTTGTCGATCATTCTTTTATTGCTAGTAGTTTCATGCTCTCTTCTTCGAAGGATATTATAGAGAGCATGGTAGCAATGCTCTATTGTCATTCTTACAACTTGATTGAGGTCAATGTGAAATAAAAAAAAAATCTTAGTTGGTGCAGTAGATACTCCTGCCTTTTTCAGTTCTTGGATTTGCAAATAATTTTCCTCCAAAAGAGTGTAAGTCAAATGCTTTGCCTCTTTAGCTGGAATCATTGCTATTTGTTGTATTTTCTCTTGTTCTATATATTTATGACTACGAACCAACCTGTTGGATTTTTAAATTGTTATTTAATTATTTCAATTAACATCTATACATAATCAATATCTATACAAAAATTTTAAATTACCTAAAAATTCTAGCTGCTTTAGAACCAAAACGTTCCATTACTACATTTTCTAAAACTGTCCAAGCTAGTTGATAAAAAGCTTCTTTCATATTTACACTGTATTGCCCTCCACCAGAATCTCCAACTTTTTGAATAAATCGACTTGAATCTTCCTCTAAAATTTAAATAAATTTTTGAATTAGTAACAGCTGTTTGATAAGAAATTACAAGTTTTGATCTGTAAATATAGATTTCTGTACAATATTTTACCTATAATTCGAAGATACTGATCAAGATATGGCATTATTGATGGAAAATTCTTTTTCATAGCTTCCTTTATCTCAGTAACTGGTATAGGAATCGATGTATCAGCCCATGATGCTGTTCGTAAGTACATAAGATACAATAGCTGTCTCATTAACTCTCCAGCATTATCATCTATTCGTTTTGTGATTGATTTTACGAGAATTTGATCTCTGTGAATAAATAATTGGTTTAATTAATTTTTCCAATTACATTTGGACATATTCAGTATTATTTAATGGATTACCTTAAATCTTGAGTAAACCTATCGATATTCACTTTCCAATATATCTTACTATCTCCTGCATCAGCTTCGTTACCTTGTGTTAACCTTGTAAGAGCTTTTACATTAAGAGATGGTATACTAAAGTCTGCTTTATCAGAAGGAACATCACTTAAAATATCTGAACAAAGACTACGCATTAGAAATTGATTTTTAACTAATAATTCAAATTTTTCTTTCAAAACTGGAACAGTCGATCTTCTTTCAGCTAAACATTCAAATTTAACAATTAATTCATGATTTAGATTTGATAAGTACTTTTTAAATAACATTTATTTTAAAAAATTTTTTTAGTATTAAATTAATACTTACGTGGAAATTGTTCAAGCTTTTGATAAGTCTTAACTATTATTTGTGAGGCAGTTTCATAACCATTTTTAAGAACTTCTTCCAACATCATTTCTGCTTCATCGCCACAAAAGGTTTTTACAAAATACATATATCTACAAAGTAAAATAAAAATTTTTAATTTTATATGTAATGCTTGTTTCCCAATTATTTTTTTTTTAAATAATAAAGATCTTACCTTGGATACCTCAAAATTGTAATTATTTTGTCAACATCCAAAGTATACATTATACCTCGCTCAGTTTGTTCATAAATAACAAAAGCATATTTAACAAGCACACATAAGGATTCTTTCAACTGAAATGAAGAAATAATTAAAAATATGTTTGGAAAATTATTTACACAGTTACACTGAAACATTTTTATTTAATACCTTCGTTATAGGAAGTTTTGTAGTTGCTTTCATTTGACCCAATGTTCTAGGTCCATATTTGAACATATCACTTCCAACTGCTTCAACAATTGCTCCATAATGTTCAAGTAATAAACTTTTACAAAGTTTTTCAAAAATTAACGACATTATATTAATACCTTATAAAATTTGCATAACAATAAAAATATAATAATCTAATCGCCGTTATCTGACCGGTGTTTTAAATAAGTAAACCATACGTTTAACCTAAAAATGGTGTAAAAAGAGATATTTCTGACAAAATACCGCGATGTTAAAATATCTATCTTTTTTAAAATTTTAGATAAATATTCGCCTAATTAGGTGACGAAAAATTATCGTCACTTTATTTATTTACTACAGCATTTTTACAAAAAATATTTTACAAAATTCGCATGACAATCACATCGTAGTGAACACCGCTCCGAATACGGTAGGTTCAGACGACGCTATTCGATGCCCATGTGCTAGTCTGGTGTCTGGTCAATGGACCAATTCACCGATGGCGTCTGAACTTCGAAGTTAAATCGAAGTGATCAGCAGCAGCGCCGCTCAGCGGCTACAGTCTACTAAACGATATTACGCCCTCTTCACTCTTGGCTTAGATTTAATTTCGATTAGTCGATTTGTAAAAGCTAACAACTTCAAGTTACTACTTTGTTTTGATTGCCTTAATTCAAACTAGGTATGTAATAAGAAATAAACAAAATCATTATAAGTATAGTGTTTATATGAGTATCACAAATAATTGTCATTAAAAAAAATTAAAGAGCGTTGATATGAGAAAGTTCATACCTAAAGAATTATTGAAATTTATGCTATTGAAAATATTTATAATAATTGTAAATGCATAAAATTTGTAAATATAATATATATATAACATATAAATAAAATAAATAATATAAATATATAAATAACATAAATTATATATATACATATATAACATAAAAATTAATGAATTAATAATTGAAAAATTACAAGTAACGAGCAATAGGAAATTATTAAAAACATTTATGTAACTATTTATAGAGAACGTTCACTTTTATATATGAAAATTATTTTCAGGATATCTTTACAAGAATATATTTATTTAAAGTAGCAAAATCTTATTTTTTTTAAATCTTGTGTAAGTTCAAAGTATAGATTTTAAAAGGAAAAAATAGCTGCCATAGCATGTGTAAGAATAAATAATGGCTAAGCGGTGTGAAAAAAATTAACAAATTCTGCTATTCATTGCACAAAAATGGATTACAGCGCGTTTTGGGCGCGCGCGGCGCTAGCCACTTCCGGCGGAACAGCATTACCGTCCGCGAGAACGATCACGTGATCTAAGATCGACTTCTTCGTTTGTGGCCACGAGGTTTTGTGTGGTGAAAATTGAGTTAACCGGGTGGAAAAGCACCTCTATTTTTGTATTTATACAAAAATGCCCTCCAGCAATCCTCTGCCACCCAAAGAAAATGCCTTGTTTAAGCGAATATTGGTGAGTACGCGCTCGGCGAATTTTTTGTTTTGGAGCCCCACTCTCGGTCCCCCCGGCGTAGGATTGCTCCGAGAGTGACTCTAATGATGAAGCATTCCTCGCAGAAAAATCGAAAAACCTCAATGGCAATCGTCTCCGACGTCGCTTAACCTCAATGTTTTCCAATGTCATTGACTTTATGATTTTGAAAAATGCTCCCTCTTTTTGATTAACCTATCAATGTAAACATTGCATGCTATTGGCAGAAAAAACACTACCTTTAGTCTCTTTTATATAGGATATTTTTTAACTGCATATAATTTTTTTCAGAGGTGTTATGAGCACAAACAATACAAAAATGGGTTGAAATTTGCTAAGCAAATTTTGACAAATCCCAGGTTTGGTGAACATGGAGAGACCTTGGCGATGAAAGGTCTCACACTAAACTGCTTAGGTCGCAAGGAAGAAGCTTATGATCATGTACGTCGGGGGCTCAGAAATGACCTGCAGTCGCATGTATGCTGGCATGTCTATGGGCTGCTGCAGAGATCTGATAAAAAGTATGATGAAGCTATCAAGTGTTACCGAAATGCTCTCAAGTGGGATAAGGACAACATACAGATTCTTAGGGACTTGTCATTACTGCAAATTCAAATGCGTGATCTGGAAGGTTACAAGGTCAGTTCATCTATAGTTCGAGGAGCATTGGTTATTTTTTGTGAAAATGTAGATTTGTGCAGTGTTGTTATTCGAGGTTATTCCTTTTACAGGACACGCGATATCAGTTGTTTATGTTACGACCAACACAAAGAGCATCTTGGATTGGGTTTGCTATTTCTTATCATCTCTTAAAAGATTATGAAATGGCTCTTAAAATCTTAGACACATTTAGAAACTCTCCTATGGTAAGTAAACATAACGACATTATATAAGTCTTCTGTCAATTTTTTACAGTAAACATAATTATGTCGATTATGAATTTCAAAAGTTTTATTATTAATGCAGATTTTACTGTAAAATAGTTTTGTTAAGTAAGAAGTTTATAGAATAAATGTTAAATATGCCTAGATTTGCTACGATTATGAACACAGTGAATTACTGCTGTATCAAAATCTGGTCATTCAAGAATCAGGAGACAATGAACAAGCTTTGAAACATCTTGATAAACATTGCGAGCGAATATGTGACAACATTACAGTAAAAGAAACATATGGTATTTATATTAATTTCATTTGAAAAACTTTTATATACACAAGTGTAACATAATCAAGAAATTGAATATATTATGTTCTCAAACTAATTTCATATGAATTTTTCCTACATTATACTACTGCTACTACTAAATTCTGGTTAATAGCTAAATGAAATTCATTCCAAAACTATAGAATTTACAAATAAGTTTAAACTGATAAACATTTGATATAAAATATAAATCTGTAAAAAGGCTATATTAAATATTAAAGTATTAAAATTGCGAGATAAATATGTAAAACTTGTACCATCTTTCACAGTGTAAAAAAACCTATAATTTAAAAAAATTAACCCTTTTTTTGACAAGAAAGGTTTTACAAATAGTTGTGTTGATTGTAGCTTTTTTTAATATGTAGGAATAGAAAAAGGAGAGTACAGTGAGAAACTAATTTTCCATTCATTTTCTTTTAACCTTCTCATCAAACAGAAAGATTAATTTTTTAATTCAATACTTTTTATTTGAAAAACATGATGTAACTTTTCCAAGTCTACTCTAAATACTTTAATTTATTACAGCCTCGTTGGTTCCTTATTTATAAAGTTTTAAAATCATAACAATGTATAAAATAAAAAATTTTGCTTAAAAATTAGTATTGATAAAAATGAACAAACATATTCTTGTTTCTTGAAAGTTTTGTTGCATATTTTTTATGATAAACGTAACAATAATGTTTAATTATATATTCAGGTAAATTAAGACTTGAATTAGGACAATATGCAGACGCAGTGCTAGTTTATAAGGATCTCTTGCAAATTAATCCTGAAAATACATTATATTACATGAAATTATCGGAGGCTGAACGACATACCAAGCCTGATGAAACACTTTTAATGCTTGAAGATTATGAAACTCGCTATCCGCGAGCATTAGCACCTCGACGTTTGCAACTTAATTATGCTTCTGGTGAAAAGTTTAAAGAGTTAGTTGATCGTTATTTGCGAAAAGGTGAGCAAATCAGCTGTTTATTTACTATTATTGGAAATTTCTGAAGGAAAATAATACATAAATTTTTCATTTACTATATATTTAAACTTGTACAGGTAATTTCATTCCATTCCGAAATACATTTTCTTTGACAGCTGCAATTGGTATCTGTTTTAGGGCTCCATAAAGGTGTACCACCATTGTTCGTTGATCTTCGTTCCTTATACTCAGATCAGAGTAAAGCAGATACTATACAGTCTTTAGTTCTACAATACAAAGATGCGTTAAAGGCACATGGCCATTTCAGTGATGAAGAAAAAGATAAGCCACGAGAGCCAGCGTCAGCTCTTTTATGGAATTATTATTACTTAGCTCAACATTATGACTTTCTAGGTCAAACGCAAAAAGCACTCGATGAAATTGAAGTTGCCATATACCATACTCCTACGCTCATTGAACTTTTTGTTACCAAAGGTCGAATTTACAAGGTAAATGCATTTACTATATTTTGAAGCATTTTGACATTTACTGAAAAGAATTAAAGTAGTCAAGATGATTTAAATAATATTTATTTTTTTTTACTTAACAAAAGACTGTGCATGCTATTTAGTTATTAATATTGATTTTTTATTACTTTTTTATAAAGAGTATAAGTGGATTGTATAATATATATTGCTTTCTCATTGATTTCTCTAACACTTACTGTTATAGAGGTTAAGTTTTCTTTTTCTATTGTATAGAAAAATACACCTATGCATACAGTAACTAAACAGGGAATATTAATTGGCCTTTTTTGCCATAATTGATTAATATTTATAAATTATTTAGTAAAGAAAACCTGAATGTGATAAGACAGGTAATTGCCTTTGGAGCATCTATTCAATAATAGGTGCTTTAAAAATATTGTTATATATTCTTATGTTGCTTTCAAGCATCAATCAAACTTTTTAATATTACCCAGAAAAAAGTTAATAAAACATGAATTCTAGTAATTATTTCTTTTTTATTCTGCATTTTTAAAGTACTTGAATCTAAATAAATGAAAAAATAAATGAAAAAGTAGTATCTTATTTGATTATTTATCAAAATATCTTTAAATCATAAATAATCTATTATGTTATATATAATGCCTAATTGAGTTGTTTTAAATATACATACTTTAACTTTAACAAACATCGATAAGGCCAAAGTAAAATTGTTGTTATCGTTATAAGCATATATTATTTATATTATTTATCATTGTTATACTAATTAAGTACATAAATTTTATGCATGTTACAAGAAGAATACAGATTTATAGAATAATTATTATATGGATTAAGTGAAATACCTTAAATCCAAAATTTTTAAATGTCTGAATGTGAAAGTTTGTATGAATGATTACATTAAAGAATGAATGAGTATATTATAGAATGAAAGCGTTAGTAATATAGATAGGGCTGGCAGTTATTACTGTGTGAAATACAGTATAACTAATCAGCAATAGTATATTACGAAAATAATGCTACTGTTATGCTAGATTAGATAACTGTTATGTATTTTAATGTAACTCTAGAATAAATAAATAAATAAATAAATAAATACTTAAATTTAGATATTGAATTTAAATATTGAAATTATTAAGTATGTTCATTGATTATCTTTTAGCATGCTGGAGATGTTCAAGAGGCATACAAATGGTTAGATGAAGCACAAGGTTTAGACACTGCAGACCGATACATTAACTCAAAATGTGCCAAGTACATGCTTCGCGCAAATCTTGTGAAAGAAGCAGAAGAAACTTGTGGAAAATTCACAAGAGAAGGTGTATTGGCAATGGAAAATCTTAATGAAATGCAGTGTATGTGGATTCAGACAGAGACTGCAAATGCATACAAGCGTTTAGGAAAATATGGTGAGGCATTGAAAAAATGTCATGAAGTTGATAGGGTAAGTTTTATTTGTTTGGTACAATTTGCAAAAACTTATTTTATAGTTTTCAAGGGTTCAATATATCATAGTAAAGTGAATGACAACAAAATTGGAATAAAATAGTTTTTAAATTGAATATTCAAAATTTATTTAGAGCATGGATTAATGTTTCATATCTGAAGGAGAAACTTAAAAAATTGAATTAACAATAGTTTTGCCGTATTCATTTGCTTCTACTTTCATATATTAAACATAAGAGACACGAATGTCGGTTTTTTTTAAGCTTGCTTTCAAATAAAGTTAATTTATTTTTAATCCAATGTTTTTTCGTATTTGCAAAGGTAGCAATAGTTTAATAGATTCAACTTTCAATTTTATTGGGGCTAAATATAGGCTTTATAGTCTGTCTATTTTTGTCAATTTTTTAAGGAGTAATATAGAAAAAAAAATTTTATAATCACTTGAATTATTTCATCATCTTAGTGGAAAAAGCTTCTATCAAAATTTTCAGTATAGAAAATGTTTTATCCAGTGAACACATTCCTTCAACTTTACCTAGTAAATTTTCAGAGATGTAAAATTTTATATGAAAATTTTCATAGTAAAATCTTGCTCTCAGTCTAAACTACTCTTGAAGGAAAAAAAGAGATTTTTGATATCCTTGAGAGCAAAACTCAATTTATACGGAACATACTAAAACTTTTTCCGAACTGAAAATTCAGATCCTTTGTGTACTGAGCCAATGATTTGATATATTCAGATTAAAATATGGTTAGCATGGTATTATTTAACTTTATAATTTACCTCTGCAGTTTGTATTTGTATTTTAATCATAACAGTTTGTATTCTTAATCATAATAAAAAAATGTATATTAGATTTTTTTATTTAAAACGAGAAATTCAGAAATAAAACTTTATTTATTCTGTATATAATTTTTAAAATTAGGGTTTCAAATCATTAATTAATTCTCTAAATTAATTTATTAAAGGGGTTAAATAGTATGAGCGCATACAAGTTTTTTATAAGTATACCGTGGTTAAGAATGATTTTTCTTTGATTTCAAAAGCATTATTTTCTTGATTCATACCTTTAGTTCAATAACGTATTTTATATTTTCTTTTATATAAATAACATCAAATTAAGTTGTTAGACATGTTTTGAAAACCTATTAGGTACCTATCTAATTGGGTACCATATTAGGTACCTCCTAAGATTTTGTGTTTGGCAAAAGATATTACACGAAATTTAATGATACAGTACTTATGGAATTATTAACACATACCAATATACACCTGGAAAGTTGTTTTATTCGCTTAATTTGTATTTCAGCACTTTTCGGAAATAATTGAGGATCAATTTGATTTTCATACTTACTGTATGCGCAAAATGACTCTACGTTCCTACGTCGGTCTTCTAAGGTTAGAAGATGTGCTGCGCTCGCATCCGTTCTACTTCAAAGCAGCAAAATGTGCAATAGAAGTTTATCTCCGGTTACATGATTACCCGTTACCAGATCCCACACAAACACAAGAGATCGACACTGGTAAGTTTTTCTTAATCTTTTTATTTATTACCATTTTACTTTATATTTTACTAAAATTGAGGTATAAAGATCGAGATTTGTTATATTGATATTGGACATTCAGTTACGTTTAAAATAGGAATACGGGTAGTAGGGTATTTCGTTTCTAGTTTATTTTGTTGATTAATAATTCTATATTTTTTTTAACTTAACAACTTATGATCTACACTTTTTGAATTATGAGATTGAATAGATCAATCTGACAATCATTATATTTATAAAAAAAGGTCATTCTTTGTGATTCATGCAAGACATTATACTACTCGTAGTATGATTACATTATGCCAATCTCACGCTAACGGCGTATCTTAGAGCGTAAAGTAACGCACCATTGAGCACATTTATCGAGTCTTCTCCGAAGACTTGAAAATTGAAATGTGTTTCGGTACCGATACATATATACACTTCAATCATTAATCACAGACAAGGCGCAAGTAAACGAAAATCAGTTCTACAAATATGAGTCATTAAACGCAGATGCATAGATCTAAACATTAATAATAATTAACTTAATAAACTGTATTTACAAGCAATAAATATTCTAAACAAGTCACCGCGTGCTATGTCTGCTCACGGTGACAAAACATAAGACACCCATTTCTTCCGAACTTTGAAATCTTGTATATGGCATCCGACATCTGCCTCACTATAAGCTTAGCTTACCACACTTACTTTTTTGTCTACGCTTCTACCACATTGAAGTCTGTTAAATTCTTCCTACGTTTTTTGATTGTACATTCATTATCTTAATTTTAAATTAAACATTTTGAAATAAAACTACCGTTAACATTTCATTTCAATAACTTTAAATGTTTGCTCGTATTTTAATGGAATTGATTTAGAAACTGTTCCAAGGTCTTCATAGAAAGCTTTAAATCGTCCGAAAAAATGTTGTAAGGTAATATTTTCATAATTAAATAGAAGTTTTACGACTTGTTGAAGTCCAAATCTTCCGTTAGACACTACTTCGAAAATTTGATTTGTTGACATTTTCAGTCTCTTAAATATATTTAATGTCTATTTTGAGTTTCAGACTATGTAACCTTGTAACTTTAGAAATCTGCGAAATAGGTATTTCGCAGATTTAAAAAGTTGAAAGCTCTTTAGAATTGTACAGACCCCAGCGTGGTAATTAAGGGTTAAAGAAAAAGCTCATTTTGATGCCTCAATCGCTATCTCGACCTCGTCTTCTTCTCAGCAATCTGGATCTACTTGGTCTAGGATACAGGTATCCTGCATTCGCATCTTCGCGACTGATCGCCTGAGGCGTAAGAAAGTAGAAGTGGCCTCCATCTCCGGGTAGTCTATAAGCGAAGTATGAGTTTGCCTTGTCCGTGTTGCTATCCACTCGAGACGGTAATCCTCCACCGATGAACTCGGCGTCTGGATTGATTGGCGGTCGAGGATTTTTATAGTTCACCGCTGTGTCGCCCTCCAGGGAAACCGGCCTCGGTGGATATCCAGCTCCTCTTATGGCTTCTCTGGGGTCGCTGATTGGCACGAAAGAGGACGGCTCTCTCTGAGGAGTTTGTTGCTGCTCTATCCTTTGAGTGCCATAGTCCCGTATCTGCTCGAAGCGCTGTCGAGTTGCATCAACGGCTGGCAGATTGTAGTCGCGAATCTGACTTCCGACTTGAAGCACAGGTCGAGGTCTGTACTTCTGCGTCAGTGGAACAGGTCTTGCAGCTGGATTAACCACCGAGATGAATTCAGCATCGGGATTAATGGGTGGCAGTGGACGCTTGTAATTGACAAGAATGTCGTCCTTTAAAGAGAATGGACCAGGTGTCTGATCCCCGTAGTGCACCTTGATGTTCGAGGCCCTGAACGAATTAGGTTGTCGCGCGCTGTATTCGCTAGGTCCATAGCTGTTGACATTGCTGAACTTTGGCCTCTCGGTCACGCTCGACTTGCCGTAGATGGGCGTAGTGCTTGGCAGCTTGCCCGACAGCTTCTTACCGAACATGGTGAAATACTCCTTGGTCACGTCGTCCAGCAGCTGCTCGTCTTGTTTGGTAAAGTACTGCTGATGGGCAGCCAGGGTCGTATCTCGTAAGGGCGATACCGTTGTCGACTGGTGATAGTAATTCCGTTCTTTTTTCTTGCTAGCGAGGAAGGGGACCGGCGCCGGTACCTTCTCAGTCTGCACTCGATGATCAGCCACTGTCTCACGGTTTTCGTAGTCGTACTGATCGCTCACCGTTTGAATGTCCTGGTACTCGTTGTACAGAGGCAACTCCTTTTGGCGTCGAGCCTGTTGAACCTGCTGCTGCTGTTGCGTCTGCTCCTGAATTTCCGGTCTCTGGGTCAGAGCTGGTCCTCCTCTTTTCGAGTAATTCGTAGCTTCGAAACTATACTGATAAATCGGCTTAGATTTAGTCGTGGGTTTGTTGTACTCGAAGCTCTCAGTGATCTCCGGTCTTCTGAAATAACTCTTGGGTTTCGGTGTGGTAAAGTAGCTCAACTTGGGCGAGGAGCGCGTGGGAACTGCTTGATAGTAGAGCGGCTCGGAATGCAACATTCTCGGGCTCTGATTCCTAACGGGTTGGGTTTCGAACTTTTCTTGACTGCTCGTTGCGCCTGAATCCAGGTAGCGATAGATTTGCGGATCCTTGACAATAGAGCCCAGCAATTTGACGTTATAATCCTTGGAGGTCTGCTGCGATGGTATCATCTCGACGTCGTAGTAATCCTTCTTCTCCTCGGGCTGCTCCTGCTGCGGCAGTTCGAGCTTGTAATAAGGCGGCGTCTCGGCAGTGGTACTGAAAAATACCACGGGATCTTGCGTGGAGCTGGGTGTCTCCTCGTTGCTGGTTTCCTCGTAGAAGTAGTAAGAGGCTTGGCTAGGGTAGCGCGTTGGATTCTCGGTCGTAAGGACGTTCTTGACGGACGAAGGTGTCGTCTCGACGGGTTGATCTACCGACGTGGGCGTAGTGGTGGCGTAGAATGAGACCAGCGGTACGGGTTTGCTGCTCACAGCCGCTCTCCAGGGAGCTGCTGCCGTTTTCTCGGTACTGGTTTCGATCACCTGATTACCGAGGATCTGCTGGATGTGATACTTCTCCGGACTCTCCAAGGTCGTGGACTTGATCGGTTGGGGCGTTGTCACCTGGACGAACGGCGCGGTCTGATAAGCTCGCGAGGTGGTCTTCTCCGTTTGGTACTGACGATACGTCGAGTTCTTGACTTTGGTCCGGCTGAAGGGCTTTGGATTGTAGGAGACGGTCTTGGAGCCGATGGGCGACGTCGTCACCGAGGGCGTCTTGTAGTGTTTGGTGCTCGACTTTCTCGGCGGCAGGTAGGAGGGCCGCGCTACGGGTGAAGCTGTGGTGCTCGGGCGCTTGGGATACTTTTCTTTGGTCGTCGTGGTCTTCTTGTCGTCGAGCGGTGAGAAGAAGTCGGGCGGAGGCGGTAAGATGATGCCCGGGACAAGGGGACCGGGTGGTATGGCCGTCGAGTTGTCCTGGGGATAGACGAAGCTGTAGGGCGGCGGATAATAGATCGACTGGTCCTCGTCGTCGTAGTCGGTCTGGTTGCTCGGAGGTGGGACTATAACCGCGCCTGGTGGTAGCGCGGGATAAAACGGACCCGGTGCACCTTCCGCCTTCGTTTTCTTCTCCGGCGATCCCGGCGAGACGTTGTTGTTGTTGTTGTCGTTGTTGCTGGTGATGGTAGGAAAGGGAAAGTAAGGCCCCTCGCCTGGCAGAAAGCCCTTGAATCCGCCCGGCAAGGCCTCGAAGTCGATGGTCCCGTTCTCGACGAGGCTCGTGCCGTTGGTCCCGATCAGTTGTATGGGGCCATTCTCGAGGAGCTGAACCGGGAAGGGCGGCGGTACCTTGGGCCTCGGCGGGATCTTAACCTGACGGCGCGGCGCCTTGTAATCGTCGATCGGTGGCCAGCTGTTGTCGGCCTGTTCCGTGGGCGCGTCCGCCTCGGGAAAGTTGCCGCCCTTGAGCACGAGGACGTGGTTCTCGGCGAGCCAGATCTCCTCCTCGTCTAGGCCGCCGAAGTTCTTGGCGGTATCGCGCGGCACCTCGGGATTCGAGGAGTAGCTGATTATGCCCGGCCGCTTCGGCTTCTCCGGGTAGATCTCGTTCTGTATGAGTCCGTACTTGCCCTCCTTGACCTGCTGCGACAGGGTCTTCTTGTCCTCGTCGTCGGTGCTGCTGCTGCTGCTACTGCTGGTAGAGCTCTTGCGCTCCTTGCCGTTGCCCGCGGAGGAGAGCAGGAGGCCGTCGTCTAAGCTGGTGTCGGTCTTGACCCACGTGGAGCTCGGCTCGGTGCTGGTGCTCGTTGTCGCGTCCGTTAGGGCGGTCTCGGTGCGCAGGTGTCCGCCCAACAGCATGTGCGAGGACTTTTTCAGTGGCTCCGTCGACTGGAGCTCATTGTGCCTGCTGGAGAGTCGCCGGGGCAGGCGGATGCTCGGCTGTTGACTCGCTGCTTGACTGGGGTGACTAGATAGCTGGGGTCTGTTGCCGTCGATGCTGCGGTAGGACGCCACTCGCCTCTCGCCCAACTCGAGTGCCACGATCGACGTGCAGCAGCAGGCTATCGCTAGCAGTAGGCTCAGACGGATTCTCGCTGCTCCAAGTTCCATCTGTAACAGAGAGGATCGCATTTTAGATGGGGCATTTTCGTATAGGTGCACAGAGATATTGAATAGATTTTTTTTTTTAATGAAAATTCCAATGATGGCTGTTGAAGCATTGTTTTTGCGCATTTAAAAGCTATATCGTTTAATTAGATCTGCGAGCAAATCGACGATCTTCAAACGTAAATTTAAACGGTTACCGTGGGGTAGTGTAGAAGTGTAGATTAGAGAACCTTCGATCATAAAATACTATTTAAGTCTATTGTAAAGTTTTTTTTTTATTCGGTTACATAAATCATGTGCATATACACAGCTTTCAATTTATAGACGATAAAAAATTGTAATTTATTGGGTATTCAGATGAAATTAATTCTAATGTTAGATAAGAGTAATTATTCAATTACAGTCGAATTAGCGCTCGCATGCAGGAGCTTTACGTAAAAATATTTCCCTCGCTTATGAAAACAATCAAGCGTGCGCTGCTTTGAGTCTTTTTTTGTTCACATCTTAAGGAATAAGGAAAATCCACCTCGTCATTGGCTTGTATTAGTAGTCGCACTCGCCATGCTCTTGAATCTACTGTTTATATCGCGTTGCGCAACCGGTCAAATTAATTTTCGCGTCACGAGGAAAGCATAAAGTCTCGCAGCTCGACGCTCGAACGCCACACTGCCACACAAAGAAACTGCTTTACTTTCTTTTTTTTTTGTGCTATCGCTCGGAATGCGCGATTATCATTATTTTTAGCATTCGCGAGGTAATCCAGATTATTAATTATACTAATAATGCGGCTGCTTAGCGTTTCGTTCAGTATGATATTGCTTGCAAACTTGCGTGGCTTAAGCGCGATGATGAATTAAAAAATCATAAGCATGCAATGCAATCATTCATTATGATTAGGTAAACAGTTTGTGTGCTCTACGTATAAAATATCAATGCCTTTGATTAATTACATTCGCTCTTTAATCTAGTTATAATTGTGATAAAATAAATTTGATTCTTACTTGACTGAAGCTAAATTACTTAGTTGTGTTAATTTTAAATATCTTAATTGTAATTCCAATTCAGCTTCATTAAGAAATTGAAGTAAACATAAGAATAAAGTACGAGACATGGAGATGAAACTTAATTGTTGATTTACGCTCCCGCTCCGAAAATGCATGCGATTAAAAATTGAAGAGCTCGCAACTGCTGTTTTATTGTTACGTTACTTCATAAACTTTTGTTACCGTCATGCATTCTACTTGAGTATTGCAGGCGTATAACGAGATTGAGTGAAGACGAACTCAAACTTGATCGAGAAGAGTCGCAAAATCCGCAAATCGATAATAATTTTTCAGTCAACTTTCCACTGGAACGCATCTAATAATGTGCATATATTCGCTTCCCACATGATCAGCCCCGATTGCATAACGGAACGCTTTTGTCCGCGGCTGCAGTGTACGTAAAAGGAACAGTTTTGAATGCCAGAGCGGAAACGAGACCGATAATTCGCATACGTCAACACGCGTGTTCGCTCCTCCATCAGCGGACCTTATATTCCGATTTTGGGCAAAAAATGCCTTTCAAAGGCCGCGCGATTCTTTTTCGCTTCCCCGGCCGATAAATCCTCGCGGACTTGTGGGCATGTTCCTACGACTATTGGAGTCTGAGAAAAGGAGAGAAGGAGAGAGAGAGAGAGAGAGAGAGAGAGAGAGAGAGAGAGAAAGACGCGGAAATGGTAGGATAGGCTACGCCTACAGCGAGCACGCGCTGGCTATATAGCTCGAAAGGGAAAAATTCGTATCGAAAGAATATAGTGCTGCTGCATATCGCATTTGGAAGTTGGGATGGAAATGGGTTCCCGTATATAGGTACTAAACTGAAATTGCTTACGTATGGAGCTGTAAACTCGGAATGTTTTTAAAATTGCTCGATGTAAGAATTCGTATAATTCTGCGTTATGATGAAAATTTCCGATGAATTGGTTGGATGGCTTTAATCAGCGGAGATTTTGATAAATCTGATGCGATGCAAATGTGCAAATCAAAGTATTCAATCATTTCGATAAATTTGTAAAGTTATTACTGCAATAACTGAAGGAAAAAAATTATTTTCATTTTAATATATTGTTTAATTATATGACATAGCGATATTTTATAAATAGAAAAATATTTAAGAAACAAGTTTGCAGTAGAAGATTGCATATCGCAGTTCATCATGCATACAATAGAGCGACTGGCGCCGAAGAAACTATTTTTAGACAATTTAAAAAAATTCAATTACTATTTTCGTAGCGCAATAATATTTCTTTCCATACAGATAAGATAATGCAGTTAGTTAAAACGCGGACTCGAGATAATCATCAAATATGATATAAACGTAACTGCTTTACGTGCACATGAATAAGCCGCACATTAAAGCGTTCCCAGTTACACACATGCACTCTTTACGAAAGTTAAATGAAATCTTTGCCATTTCGACGTTAAAGACCGCAAGATTGCGCAATCGGAGGGATATAAAATTTTACACAGTTTAACGAACAATTATTGAAAACTGATCTGGATTACGCAAGATAAAATTAAGCTATAAGCACGGTGAATCTCATCGCGGGTGCGGAATTCAAAATACCTCGACTCTCTGTGTCTTATGTACATATATGCGCCACTTTCCCCGTGCTCGCGCGCTTCGGGGCATCAATCGTCTATATAAAATCCCTCACTCCGGGACCGGGACTTGAGTAATATATACGTTTTCATCGATTCGTTAAATTCACCACGGTCTTTGTGGATCAGCCAAATGATTCCGAACCGCGATACACGCGATACGTACGTACATGATGCATGCACACTCGAGAAAGAGAAAGAGAGAGAGAGAGAGAGAGAGAGAGAGGATAGACGAGGGGTGCCACGCCTTTCCCTCGCGATGCCGCTGCGGCACCGTGTGCAGCAGCAAACTTATATACCAGCAAACGTTCTCTCTCTCTCTCTCTCGTGGCTCTCGGGCTCCCGCAGTCGACAAACATTCACGGGTCACTGGAGTAAGGACCGCGCGCGAGCAGTCGTAATGACTTGCAGCTAGGCCGCGGAACATGAGCCCAAAGGCGGGGACGGCCCGACCAGACTTTTCCCTGCAACCGTTTCACCGCTGTACCGTCTATATTTCTCTCTCTCTCTCTCTCTCTCTCTCTCATGTCCATGCATGTAAGAGAGAGAGAGAGAGAGAGAGAGATGCTGCATGACCAAGAGCGACGCGGGGTATCGCGGAAGTCTCCCGCACGGCTAATAGCAAATTTCCTCGTAGATCTGTGCATGCCGGGCAAAGTCCTGCCGGTGACACACGACAGTTATGAATTCATTTCGTGTATATTCGATATTATGTACACGCGACAGAGGAGTCGTGACTCGCCGCCGGTGTGTTTGATAATACGTCGTCGTCGTCGTCGTCGTCGGCGTCGGCGTCGGCAAGATGCGATGTTAACGTGTCTTACGGGAGATACCGATATACAGAAGGACCGCGAGCGAGGGATGCGAAGCACGTTCTGTTACGGTTCTGCCGTGGATTTAATCGCATACGTAATAGAAAGCGCGCTCGCGTGTACGATTCGGGGGGAAAAATAAGAAAAGCGGGACTGGAGTTCATTGTTTGTTTAATTTTCTATTGTGCAACCGGTATATATGAAGGAAGCGCCAAATTAGCTTTTCGTCCGAAGTGTGTGTATGTATGGGTTTCGCGGGGGAAAAAATGCGCTTCTTTTCGTTGCGACGTATAGTGATAATACTTTCTTAATTCGGTTATGCGATCGCATTTGTCTGTTACTGCACTTGCGGTGTATCCGAAGCTTTTTGGGAATTCAGTTGGAAATGAAATATGTATAAGGAAATTTAATTATATCGTTAATGCACGTTGATTATTTATTAATTGTTCTTTTACGTAAAGCGACATGAGATACATAGATTAGCTGTTTTATAATTATACGCGACTTTATAAAATAGTGTGCAACTAAATATGAATTTATATACACGGAATTTCTTTCCGCTGTGTAATGATAATTTGAAAAATCTGCAGTTTACACAATCGAGATAAGATTACACTGCCATTTTCTAGAAGCCGGTCATCATGTAATATTATTATACCGATAAACTTTTTGCCGAGCAAAAGTAGAGACATTTAAAAAGGTATGTCTTCGTAAGAACGAGGCATACTTTTTAACAGACACGGATTTGAGCGCAGAACGAAATTTATTTACTACCCAGTAAATATGTTAAGCGCAAATATAAAGTTTCCTTTTCGCGGTGCAACTCGGAAAACGGAATGAGAATTCTCGGGTTCAGCGAACATCGACTGGTTGCCGTTGCCGGCGCCGCTGCTGCTGCTGCTGTTGCAGAGGTAAGAATTTTTCCTCGAGGCTGCGATTTATCAGCCTCGAAGGCCGCGGCGCAATCCGCAGCCGCCGCCGACGGTCTATATGCTCTCGACTCGCCCGAGGAAGTGCGTTTTACGAGGAAATGGAAGGGCGTCTATCTCTCTCTTTTTTTCTTTCCAGAAGCATTTTTCCACCTTTTTTTCATTCCTTCTTCTTCCAGTCGCGTGGGCGTATGTGTACACAGAGTTTCGCATCGAGTGAAAAGGCAGATAAATCTTGCGCTGCTTTATGGATAAACGGGATTTTCACAAATACGATATACGCAGACCGAGTGAGGGATTCCTGCCTTTCGCGCGTTATCTCGCGTGTTATACGAGAGGGATTTGTTTGGAAAGCGGAGAATATGGAGTGGGGGGG
>UELU01146974.1:33505-89829 GCA_900490025.1 Megastigmus dorsalis | reverse complement strand
GGGGGGGGGGGGGGGGCGTACAAAGGGATTGGATTAAAAATTGCTACTGATGAAAGCCAAAATAGCACGCATTGTACTATGTTTGACTGCGTTACATTTATTGATACATGAGACGAGCTTACATATATCGGGCCAAAAATCGTGTTTGCCAATTCTGTTCGGTTAAGAAGAAAAAAAAAATCAATTTTCCCAAGCTATCGAGAAATTTATTCGTAACCAAATAATATCGATTCGCTTTCAATCTTATGATCAATGGCTTGTCCTGAAAGAAAACACTAGAGTTACGTAATCCTGAAACAAAACCTTTCGTATCAGTGTAAAGTTTGCACTTTATCTTGTGCCAGTCACTTTTGACCAGTAAATAAATTTCGTTTCTGAAAGAAAACGATACACGATATACATCAAGTGAAAACATACCGACCCCTCGTAACCCTCATAAATTTTTTCAACAAAAATAGGTAATACACAATGCGAAAGTTAATTGAAGCTCTTAATTTTGTTAAGAAAATGCTGTGTCTTTGGCATAATATCAAATTTCACGTCTTGATCTACGCATTCTTTCGCTGATAATAATCAGAAACTGAGCGCACAAGATTCGTTTTCTACCCGCGGCAAAGACTTACACAAACACGTATTATTATGATAATACATTTATAACATCTTAGGCAACGGCGGCGACTATATACGTACTAATAAGTGAAATTAACTACCGAAGGTGTAATATCGAAAGTGTAGCAAAAAATTCGCCGCGAATATTTCCATTTCGTAACCGCATGCCAAAGCGGTGCAACACACTTAACGCAAGCAGAATAACCGACTTAATCATCTTTACATAAATTGGAAATTCATCCATGAACCTATTCGCAACCTCCTTGTTATATATACAGGGCAGCGAAGAAAGTATGTAGTCACAATTTATAGCTTTAAATAACTCGACATCACATTATTTACCTGCGTATTTACGTTATGTGGTTTGCGCACAAACAGTTCCGTACAAATTGTTATAGAAACAAATCTCATATGGACTGTGAAATGTTAAGACCTAGGCTTGACCTAAATTTTCTTCAATCTTTGGAAATAATTTTTGAATCAAAATAATAAAATCCGTGTTTCAGCATTTTTTTAATAGACTTTAAATTCCAAGATTCTAACTTCGATAATAATTCGTTATGCTAGTAAAACTTGGGATATAATCCAATTATTGCTTATAACTTTATTTCTGCTTATAATTCAAGAAAATACTTGAAATTGTTGGCGTAACAAGTAATGAAATGTAAGATTTATCAAATATTACTTAAATAACAAAAATTAGACCTTTGTTTAATTTTATACCATGTAAAGTAAAATCTCTTTAAAAAAATTCTAATACATTGATTATTATTAAAACAAAATTTAAAGCAAGAGAAGCAAATTTCTGATCATATCATTTTAAGATAGATGTCTTCTCTTTGCGATGCGTTGCAGGCGAATCAATTAGACTTTTTCTCAGTGTATATACCTGTCCACGCGTATACGTATCAGTATTATCCGATCGACACGTGATCGTTTTGCGATTTAATCGCATACACATATATTTGCGCGCATCGATGATCCTTTCGCTTGAGAACGCGATGCAACATTCTATATGCGATTTGGCTTACTTTTGCAATCTGTGTGCTCCCATTTCCTCATTTTTTTTCTATCTTTTGTGGTTTAACACATGACTGCTAACGGTATGTTTATATTTTGTATATTTTATATAGGACGCCTCATTTTATTAAGAAATTGATGTTCCTTTAAGTTTTTTACTTATAGACTATATTTTGTTAATATAAAAACCTTTATGGCTTTAGAAATACAGTTAATGATAACGATTTATTATTTAAATTAATTATTGTAGAATACATGTAAACAAGATAAATTTTCCCCTATTTGAAATTAACGTCAATTTTTTTTATTAACCTGCCTTTTTCGCGCAATTAATCATCAGTAATTTTTCATTACATGGTAGCTAGAACGGAGAATGATCGATTAAGGTTAGCAAATGACCGAGTCATGTGATATTTTTGTTTGCGCGAAAAAAAGTCCAATGATTGGGATCACATTTCAAACTGTACTTTAATCTTTAAAAAAAAAGTTTAGCCTTCAAGAACATCAATTTTCATCTGACTTTTTTTATGTATCAATCGTAAAAGTTTGTTTTGCGATCTATTTTTATCCCGCAATTATTCACACGTGCCTGGTCATTTGTTTGTTTAACTATTAGTAATATATAAAGAACAATATTAAACGTATGTATACTTCTCATTTTTTTCCATCACAAAAAATTATTAATTTACTAACTTTTTCTTTTACCAATTTTACTAAATTTTACTAAATTTTACTCTCATAAAAACATTAATAGTTTTATTTCAATATTTGGTTACTGTAAATACTTAATGGTTCGCCAAATAGTAGAAAATATAATAGAGTAATTTGAATCAGATTACATTATAAAACGAGGTAGAATTGTAAGTTTTATAGAATGATTTCTTGCCTTACGCGGTACATTTAATAAGTGTTTTGATATCATTACAGCTCGTGTTAAAGGCATTAGAGATCCGAATTAAACGAGATACATAGAGGCCTCGATACATGCGTATTGATCGGGCGAAAACATTACAATATTAAGTTATGAAGGAGAAAAAATCTCGATTCAGCCGACACGATATCCCGTCTCGTTCATTACCAGTCGATATAACTGCCTCTTGTACACGATCGCGGCGCCCATGAGAACTCAAACTTCCCATCACAATGCTCATTCTGTATAAACGCGCCTAAACGGCACTCCACAACCGCGGTTCTCGCCTAATTAAACGCAGCGGCTCAGCCTCATTGTCCGCGCCATTAGCGTCGGCGAATCGGAATAGATAATCCGCGTCCATATCATCAGCGAGTTTCCTATCACCGCTTCCTACGCAGACAATCGCTGCCAGCCGTTCGTTAGACGACTGCACACAGGATATACATTTTCCGATCGCTCGGCTCTTCGGCACGAGCTTTTATCGCCCCGTGAGAATTTGCATACTCTTCCTGCTTTTTCTGCCACTGATAACATTGTACGTGTGTATAGTCCGGGTAGCCTTTTCGTAATCGGCTGCACGCTCGGAATTTTTGCTCCTCCACTGTTAGGCAATTGGTATATATATTTCTGCAGCGCCGGAGGATCGAGTCGAGGCTCGGCCCTCTGAACTATACGCTCATTCAAGCTGGTCGAGATTTATTTACTGCTCGTGTTTTGCAGAGGCTTGGATATAACATTGCATGCTCTGACGGTGTAAGCTGCGGAGGAGGTTCTCTTTTCAATGCTTGGAACGCGTGACTTTGGCCCTGGGAAACTCTATGTTTCATGTATTATTGGATATTCGCGAATGGCTAACGCGAGTGACAAAAAAGAATGAGCTGAGAAACGCTCTGAGGCTGTTAATCGAAAGGTCGAAACCTTTAATGATGTATCTATAAGATTAAGGATGTGGAATATATGAGGATTGTAGGTTCATTTTTAAGCCTGCGTTATGACGTACAATAGCTAGCAAAATTTATTGGCATGTTTTTCTAATCATCCTTGAAATTAAGATACCGCCGCACATATGCGCTCGAGTGCAGTTTCACATTAAACTTTATATACGGTTTCTAAGAATAAAGCACCTAGTTTTTAAATTAACTACGCATTATAAATATTCATGATGTAACTAAATTAGTATAGAAAAAGCAAACTTGTAGTATACAGTAAATTCAAATTCTTTTTTTCTAGAATAAAAATACAGATATAAAAGAGTTATTTATATCATGCTAACGATTAAAAGGCTGCATTTTAATTAGTTTATATAACACTAAATAGCGTATTTATGAGTCCTCAGTAGATTAAGTAAAGTATGGACAGACTGGTATGTACATTTTATTGCATACAAAGCTTGTGTTTCGGACATATACTTTTAAAGATATATAGGGAGATTAATTATCGACTGAAATTTTCTAAACTCTTTCATTAATTTATTTAAATAAACTTACAGTAGAATGTTCTTTCCTCCACTGTAACAAAGATCAATTCCCGAGATCGGTAATTGATTATCAAGAAACGCATTATAATTTCTACCGTTTTTGTACGGTATATAGCATATTCGCAATAAAATATACATTTCAATTTTTTAAATAGCACTGCAAATCGCATCCAGCCATAAAGTCCTCTCGCTCCACATTCACCGAAACCTTTTTAATGCCTCTAACCCCGAAAACGTACAATTTACGTAAGCCATGTATCTAATCAAAGTTTTATCATTTGAAGCGAGAAACCCGTTTTTTTTTTATGTTCTCCAAGTTTCCGCGTCCAGTCCCGTAGAGCCACTATACGTGGCGAATGAAGAAAAAAAAATCTAGGCCTGCCAGCTGCTCTTAAATTTCGGGATAATCGTCAGAAGGAGCTGCAGCGCGCTCTCGGGCGCAGCCGGAAGTTTCAGTTTCGCTGTTGTACACGGCGAACCGCATGCAGACTCGCGGCGTGGCGTCGAGAGAAGGTATACGATATAATACAGACAAGATCGGCGGCCCGAGCGAGATCCTTGGACTCTCGCCGCGCTCTCGTATAGACTTTTATTATTTTTTTTTTCTCGCGCGGCGCACGGCCCAGTCTCACGCGAGGGCATAACGGCGCGCGCGCGCGCCGTAAGCTAGTTACGCTAAATGCAAAGTAACACGTTATTCTAACCGTGTAGCGGCGTATGCACGTGTTGTATATGTGTGCTACGCCTTCGCCGCAAGAGACCGCCGGACTTTGTTTGCTTAAAGAAGGCGCTTCGGAATCTGGCTGTACTTGCTTTGCCGACGAATCGGCAGAAGGGAGAGGGAGAGAGAGAGCTGAGATACTTCCTTATCTTTATCATCGCTTGCTTTCTTTGTTTTCAACGTAACCAGATTAATGCGATTGATAAGCGTCGAAAAAAGATACTATTTTACTAAGACTGACGATATTAAAACTGTTCTTGACTGATTTATCGAAGGGATTGTATAAATGAACTAAAAAGAAAAAAATGCCCTGAGGGTGCATAGATTGTTTTCCTTAACAGTGGATTACAATATTATTTAGAAAATTGAAGAACGTCAGTTTAAAAGTGCCAAGCATGGACTGCACTTTTAGAAAAAATTAATAATTAACTTGTGTCGACTCACTTTTTTTCACTTCGATAAAAAAGCAGAAAAAAATACGTCAAATATAAACAGAAAAGAACTTGGTAAATACTGTAAAAAAATTCTTGTTGTTTTGCAAAGTGAACAATATTGAACAATTTTTTCTGTTGAAATTATTTTCCAAGAAATTTTAATGTTACCCATTCCAATAGAAAAAAAATGTTACATTGTTTTTCGTTCGGTGTTTTAAAAATTCTTAGCGCATTTCGTTGTTTACAACTAGCAGAAAATGATTTGTCAAAAGTATGACATGTTGTTACAACGGTGCGGTTGCCATTGTTACAAATTTTGTTACACGAAAAATACTTATACTCGCATTCTTCTGCATATGAAATATGCAGTAAACGTATGTATGCCATAAAATACTTCAGCTAGACCACCAGTTCAAGTACTTTCAAATAAATAATATTCTTTTATTGGTCTATAAATGTGTGTTAAAAACAAGTAATTATAATGAAAATAGCAATAATAATTTTCTCAGAAAATTAATCTTAATTGAATAGAAATCTTGCATTTTAAAAATCAACGGATAATCACAGGTTTCAGTAAAATTAGATTTTATTTGTTAAAAGGCGTTTATAAATACGTTTCGCAGTATTAATATTTTTTTTTTTTCAAAGTTTCATTAACAATATTTAAATAATTTTTACTTATCGCTCACTTATTTAATGACTAGTTTGTACCCCATATTTTATCAGAATAAATTTGCAGGTTAAATATGTACTTTAGCACATGAAAAGCATTAATAAGCGCAAATTTTTCCCATAATTACATCTTCTAAATGAACGCACGAAAGTTCCTCGGCGAGCGTAGACCTGACAGAAGTAAAGTGCAACTCCTGGACTTCCTCCAACATTTTTTTTATCGGCGCCTGTATTTAAATATAGTCGAGTCACTTTGAAGCTGTTTCCTCTTGGAAAGCCGCTTATAAATATATAAACTCCGCGCCGACAATATTTACCACGCAAAATCCCGAGCTACACTGCATCCATCAAAAACTTCTACTGTGGACCGGCCTAAAAAGCCAAATCCGCTCCTGCAAAGTACTTGGACTCGCGCTGAAAAAAATCTATATTAGAGTGGCGTAACAGGTGGCATTGTGCTCGAAATTCGTGACCATATCGACAGTCATGTTACGCGGGCGACTCGATCTTGAAAGTCGCGGCGAGTGAGAACGTACACGTATAACATACGTACCGCGGGAGTAAAGAGAGAAAAAAAAAGGGTACGGCTGGGCAAACCGGTTTGGGCGTCGTGACGCAATTCTGGAATTGGACCAATACACCCAACCGCGTGACGAGAGCTCGTTGCGCATATAATAATTGCAATTATTATGCCAAGAATATTGTGCCTGATCATGCTCTCGTCGTGCGTCTTTGGGAGTGGCTGGAAAAATATGTCGCGAGTGTGTTGTTGACTAAATTTTGGGCGCGTTCCGTCGACTCTTATTCTGGTATAGTGTGCCGCTCTGATTTTCACGATGCATTTATAGATCTGGTTTTAGTCGCGGCATTTCAAAACGAAGCATTAAAATTTAGATTGTAATTGAGAAAGAAATATTCTAATTAATCTCCGTTGGCTTTAACTGCCAAAGATAAGATTTGTTTAATAGCTCGTGCACATGCGGTCTCCGTCCGCTTTGAATAAAGCGCGAGTTTCATAAATGATTTTATAACGCTTGGAAGTTAGTTGCAATCGGCCAGAAGGGCAAATAAAGTACTAAGAGTATCAGTTTAACGTCAGAAGTTGAAGTTTTATTATACAAATAATACCTGTTGCTATAGGTATCCGCGTAACTTTTCAATATCCTAACGGATGCACTACATGAAAATCATTGTATATATCGCAACCACACATTCTCTAAACGAAACGCTTAAAAAGGTCCAGTATACGATCTCACCGAGAGCAGATGAATGGTTGGATGAAAAAAAAAAAGACACGAATCGAGCGAGAGCAGATAAAATTGTCATTTCTCTAATCTGGGATCTGGGCTTGGGACGCAATCGCTTTGCTCCCGATCGGAGATTAATGGCGTAGGGGCCTTAAACCGGGCGTAACCCAGTTTCATCGTCGTCCTGCTCCTTAGATTCCGATTGTTTTCGTAATTTCCCGCGGCCCGCGCGCGACGCGAGCTGCGTCTCCTTGACCGCTCGACCTCTCTCTCTCCTGCTCGCGAGCTCTCCGTATATTATATAGCTAGGCGACCGCCTCATTGTCAGCGCCAAAAAGGGTGATTCTAATCGCTCGATCCGTTGGCCGGCGGATGCTGTGCATTAAGAGCCGCGGAGACACGCGCTATTTTGTGCGCGGCCTCTTATACGAGTATGTTCACGCCCGTCTTGACGCATTTAAGTTACCGGCTGTAATACTGTACATAAAAAACATTCTCTATGGGTGATTAGCCAGGTATACATTAGTCCGCCGACATTGGTTGTGCAGCCAGACTAGACTGTGTATATAGATATCTTTTACTGACGAAATGCAGAAATGGTATTACCGAGACGGTAATTTACGATCTGTTTGAAAACCTTTTATTGAAATCAATTGTTTTCTTGGAGTAATTATAGGAACAACGATGAATCTTATTCATCTTTTTGTGAAACAAAAGTGCCTTAACATTTCAGAATAAGCTTTTCAACACCCACATCTACTGTCATAATGCTATAATCCAGTCCCCGGATAACCAAAAATCTCAAAGCATTAAATATAGGCGGGGGAAGAAAGCCAGTCAAAGTCAGCGAATAGAGCGCAATACGAAACAGCTCTTTTCCCACACGTTGACACACACACACACACACACACACACACACACACATACACAGAGAGGCAGAGCAAGAACATGTGGCTCGGAATACAACTTGGCTGTAAGCTCCTTTAAAAGCCGCACGGAATCTATACACAAGGTATACATCGCAAGTTAATTGGCCCATAGGAGCTACGGCAGGAACCAATCTGGCCTTGGCTCTTTCTCTCCCTCGGCACTGCTGCTGCACTCCGCGCTCGCCACGCTGTATTAAATGTATCTCACGCTCGGCCGCGACACACAGACCACGCGGGGGTACACCGGCTTATACATATCTATATATACGTGTGTGTGTATGTGTGTGTGTATACACGCTCGGGTTTTATGAAAGAGGTGAAAGGCACGCCCAGAGATTGAGAGTGTACAGACGAGGCGGCTTTCCGAAAGCCAGCAGCAGCAGCAGCAACAGCTCCCGCGCAGAGGAGAGCATTTTCACCCAGTACCCCGATATACATATATATATACAGGCTTGCTGCATGACAGACAGCGCCGGCCACGCACGGCGTACGAAAGAAACACAGTACCCCCGATCGTTGTTCTTGTATGCAATTTATGTAGTCAAGTATAAATCTTTAATATTTTGAATGTTAAGTCAAACTCTGCACCAAAATTGATGTATAACAACATAACATTTAATATGAAACTGAACTTTCTAGCGACAGTTCGGAAGAACGCGGTCACGCGTTTCAAGTTCAAAACTGAAAATATTTATAAGTCGGCTAATATAGCACGTAGATTGCTCATTTTTATTTTGTAATAGAAAATAAGTTTTATAAATGTTCTGTTAAAGTTGTAAGAATGACGAAATTGAATGGTGTTACTGGTGTAATTCATGCTGGTTCAATTTAAAACAAAATTATTATTGCAGGTGTTATTTTAGTTAATTTATAGTTCCTTTTCCCAAGGGCGTTGATTTAATGTATAGTTTTCAGTTACGGACTCGAGGCTCATGATTGCAATTCTAACCCTACTTTACGGTATATTATTGTTATAATTGTTATAGTATATAATTGTTGTCTCCTGAATAAACGATTCGTTATTGTACTTCTTCTGTATTAAGGAGATATTGTGTTTCGAATTTCTCTCACTTCGGGCGCTGGCATAGTTTCGCATATCCCCGCTTGGCCGATGCATCCAGCCTTATTGTGCAAAAATTCTTTAGCGTGTATGTGTGTATGTGTGTGCATTGAAATATTGCGTGCTTGCGCAACGACGGACACATGCGCGCGCGCACGTTTTGTTCGATATATTCGGGGCCTCCGCCGCTGTTCGTTTTTTTTTTTGTTACTCGTCTATTGAAAATCATTGACCAAATTAATATCTGCGGGCGTTGAGAGAACGCTTCGAACGCCGCGCGGCCTGTCGGAGAATGCCGTTTTGAAACGGATATTGTGTTGTACGTATACACAGGGTGGGAACAATGGCCGCAAGGCTCTGAATTGATTTCGGCGAAAAAAGAGCGCGGACTGAGCCGATAACTCGCGCACTTTATATACATAGTCCTTGGGTTCCTTTTTTTTTTCTTTTTGCTAATGAATTTTATGCCCGGTCTATAATTTGGCGTAAATACATGGTTTGATTGCGTGCTAAGTTGTCGCTTAATTTCAAGCTTGTGTTCTAATAATTCGTTATTCTGAAATTAATGCCCATACCCGTGCATAATAGGCTTTTCTTGCGAGCGCAGAAAGGGTGCGAGAGCTAGACAAACAGTATCGTGAATTTCTCAACTCGTAATTTTTTTACGATTATGCAGCGATATCGATATTTCCTCTATATACATATAAGCACGCCAGCGGTAGTCGAAACTTTAAATTGCTTCTAGACAAAGTCCCGTTTTTGCAGCGCTACTCGGCAACTTTATTGGAGTGCTCAGTCGCTCACTTAATTATGTATTTAATTGTTCCGCGGCTGCTTTCGTTTCCAAACATCGGCAGTTTGTTTGACTTTATGTGCCCGTAACAAGTGAAAAAGAGCGACAAAAAAATGTTAGAGTCCATTATCCCATCGTTCGACTTCCTTCTACCATAGCCGCGGCGAGAAACCGTAATAAACGTTGAAGAAAAATCCACGCAATTTCCCAATCCTTTTTGTACACTTTTCGCGCAGCAATGAAGCCCATCAACGATTCATTCCATTATTTCCTCCTCGTTTTAAAAAGCAAAAATCACGCAAATAAGAAGAATACCATTAAAGTTTTACGCTCCCGCGGTCGCGTGCGCCTATGTTTAATTATTACGTGCGGGGGCAAGAAAAAAATGGCGCGCTTAGACTAGTTTGAAAATCGAACGAAGTACTGCACATTATACTCTCTCGCTAGCCGCGATTTCCTCATCTTGCAAAATCCAGTTATATACACGTGTGTGTGGTTGTGTATATACGAGTGGTCGAAAGAGATGATGCTCCTTTACTGCGTAAGCCGTGCGGTGTATTATACCGTTGTTATCCAATTTGGCTTTACGCTTTCAGTTACTTTCCTTCTCGCTTCACGCTGTGCTCGCTGAACAGGATTAATTTCTGCCGAGGGCCGCGCCGCCGTTGCCGCAGTTGCCGCCGCGGCATGAAACCGCGACGTGTATACGTGCGTTTGCACCGAAGCCGGTATGTAAAAGTCCCTCGCGGCTTTTCCCTCGCCACGATTCACGGATCACCTTGTCGGCCCCCGTAATGTAGGAATTACGAAGCGTACCATTCGCTTCTATATACCTATAAGTACTATCCTGTGTATGTGTATGTTTGCCTTGCGCCGCGCGGAGCAAACGCGCGTTTCGGGAATTCGCGCCTCCGTAATCGTATTCAAATTTATAATATTTCGCCTTATATACCCGTGTTTTACGCCGCGACTACTGGCTTTTCACTCGCGCTTTTGGATGTTTGAGAAAATTGGAAACTGTACCGTTTTGGTGTGGCCAACTTCCAAGTAAAGACTGTATAGATGGAAATAGGCTATTTATTTTTCATGTTCAATGATTTACTGCTTAGTTATTACTTAATCGCGAATGAAAAATGATGTAATTTTCAGTGCTTTTTGCGTATTTATTTTCTTGTAAATTATGTTAAGCTTATTATACTGGTTATTATAATTACTTTATTTTTGGCTCTTTCGTATAGCAAAGTGTTGCATGAGAAAAGATAAAAAAAATAACACAAATGAACTATTTTTTTGTAGTTTTTTTACTTGGCTTTTGCAAAAATACTCTATTGTATAAAAATAAATGAGGCAGTGTTTAAAATTAAAGAATTATTAAAATATAATAGATAGGAAGTTATAAAAAGTCTGAAAAGTTTTTGTTTTTAATTTGATCGTGTCATGCATTCATTGAAGTAGACTCACGTCGTAAGCAGCTCGTTAATGTGAGAAAATCAAGTTTCGCGGCTGCTAAAAAGAATAAGTATCGCATAAAAGATTATGACCTTGTAATTTTTACTCTGAGATACTTTTTCGTCTTATTATTTCACTGCTTTTTAAAAGACTTACTCAATTCTCGCATATGCTACAGTAAGCCTAGGCATAAATTATGAAAACGATCTTAATTTTGCAATATCTCTAAGAACATATATTGAAAGTCTAGATTTTAAAAATATTTTTCTATGAATATTGAACTTATACATATTATAATCAAGCTACTTTTAATTATTCCTTATTTCTACTTGCTTTGTTTCATTTATTCATTCACAATTTCTGAATATTAATGAATATCGCAGCAGCCTTAAATAGAATACATTTTCACACTTGAAATATAATAGGGAAAAAAGGGTGTTCAGAGATAAGCAATGCATACATGGCACGTTTGTACATAAATGATGATGTAGGCTTCTTTATAAGGATAGAATATGGCCTTATAAAGATACTTAAGCACCCAACGTATCAATGCCATATTTCAACTTTAATAACCGTCTATATATCAGTAAACTTGTTTCGCGGTTAGATTAAAATCAACTCTGGCTGATTAGGATCATTACGATCGGAAACGCACTTACATTTCTTCAAGATGTATGCTCTGCGTTTTTTACGTCTTCGTGCACTTCGAACGAGAATATTTTGTAGGCCAGACAATCCGTCCTCTTTTATGAAGTGTAAATGGATTGGGTACCGTACGATCTATTGATGTTTTGGTAGTAATACTTTTTTATATTTTATCTTGTTTTGCTGCATTTTATTTTTTTTAGACTGTAGTCTCTGGTTTAGAATAATTAAAATTTCCCGTTAAAAGGTAGTTTGAAATATTCGTATCGAGGTGCTCTCCTTTGAAACACGTTGTGTACAGGTGCATCCCATTTTCATTTAGGGATTAGCTCTTGGCTTTTCAAATGGAAAGTAATGAATTGTTGGGGTTTCAAAGGTATGAAAGTAGTTTTTAAAAGTTTTAGTTTTTTTATTAAATAGTATTTTTAGAATTATGCAATATTAATACAGTACAGCCTTGTTCTTAAAATTTTTGTCATTGAACAACATTTTAAATATAGTTCATTCATTCGACTCATTTGCACAAAAAGGCTTTTATGCGACCTTTTATATTCAGCAATTAGCCTCCTAATTTACCCAACAACTTATTAAACCCAAAGATATTAATAATTTCCCTTCGAGTCCCTAATTATCCTACACCTTGATCACACGATTTAACGATTTTTCCCAAACTATCGTCAGATCTCTTGCTAATAATCATCATTAAAGCGGCTGCGTTCATTGTAATACTATCCAGTGTTGGCTCGCGCGCGCGCGGCAAGTGTTGCGAAACGCATTACAAAAGGCCTTTTAACAATCGAAACAGGAGACTTTTTTTCACTCCATAGAAGCACTTCCGCCAATCCGCGGCGAGCAGCACGCGACAGAATTATCCCCTTTTAATCGTCGTCATCAGCTCGACGCTCGTATAGCTCCATTAACCGGACGCGATAATAAATCTCCGATGAAACGAAGGTGGGAACAAAAAAAAGCGGAATTCGTTGCTCGAGTTCGTCTCGTAACATAGACTAATCCCGTGGAGAAAAAAAAGATGCTGCGAGTTTCGAGGCTTAACAAGGGACTAATAGACGCGCGGCGCTCGCTCCGAGGGAGAAACACCTTGGCATTGACCGGCTTGCTCGCTCTTTCGCTCTCTCTCTTTCTTTCTCTCTCTCTCTCTCTCGCTCTCTGTTGTACGTACGCGCGGCTTCTTGCATAATCTACTCTACTCGTCTCGTTCATCTCGATTCCCCGCGGCAGCTCGTCTCTCTCTCTCTCTCTCTCTCTCTCTCTCTCTCTCTCTCGTATACACGCGCGCCGACGACGTTACCGCACTCGACTGCACCGCGAGTAGCGTATAGCCGCAGGCATCACAAATCACACTCGAGAAGCGGCGAGTCGAGTCGCGTCGCGCGGGAATCTTGCTTTACGAGTTTAAGCTGAGAGTTCGAGCCTTTTTAGACGACTGAAGTGCATCACGTTATAATACGCGTGTGTGTATATGAGCTGCGCTCTCGCGGAACTGTCGGACGCGCGCGCGCGGCTCTGATTTTACATGATTTTGACGAGAATCGCCGCTCTTTTCCGCTACACCGTTGCACTTGATGAAAGGATGTCGAGCGACGTAATGGGCTTTAAACTGTTTGCTTTCGTGATTTATAGATGCTGCCTATGGTTGCGTAAATCATGCTTTTATTATTATTTTTTTTATTAAATACGAGATGGAAATGAATTTGTGTATGAAAAATTTAAATTATTTTTCTTTTTTTCCCTTCTATTCGTTTGAATATTGTTATTTTAACTGACGATTGGTATGTGTAGTTGCGATATTTTATCGTTTTTCCCATTGAATTTATTTCTACATGGTTTTAAAAAATATTTTATTCTACTCTATTTTTTACGTTTGGAGCAACTACTCGATATCTATTGAACTGATTCACGTAGTAGCCTTTCAAAGTCACTTTGCCGAATTAATCCCGCTCTACACGGAAAAAAAATTTCCAGTAGTTGTTGTGCTAAAACTCACACAACCATTATGTGAATTATTGGCACGGTAGCTCCCAGATTTTGGCACACTCACTATGCCAATTTCGAGCAAAACTGCGCGATTCGGTCGGTACAAAATATTTGGAAACTGCTGTACCGACTGAATCCCGCCGCTTTCGCTCGAAATTGGCATAGTGAGTGTGCCGAAATCCGGGAGCTACCGTGCCAATGATTCAGGTAAAGGTAGCGTGAATTATAGCAGAGCTACTGCAGGAAATTTTTTTCCGTGGATAGTGTGCGCACATATACTTTGAATCAGTAGAACGGGTACTGAATTTAGTCAGACAGATTGTCGATGCGTCGCCGACATAGCTGCAGGTTTTCCAAACATTCGTTGTTTTTTTATTGCAAGAGTTTGTCGAAATTCCATTTGAATCATATCATAAAAATTGCTTTAGTATAATATAAAACATTTTGTACAGTGATCACCTGTATAAACTTCTAGGACTTTGCGATACATCAATGACACGCTATAGTACAACCAAGTTTTGTAAAATGAACCAAACGCTCCTCAAAATCCGAACACATTAAGATCCTATCATAAAAACATTATGAATGTAAATTCCGGTGATCCTCAATAGCTACAACCTATACCAAGCGACAACTTTATTACCCGTCAATTCTTCCAATTCCCCGTCACGGTCATTCACGCGACGACACATGGTGTGGACACCAATCACCTGGCGCGTTTACACCCATCAACGATTCACACGCACATACGCACGTAGGATCCGTGAAACTTTACGATCTCGTGTAGCCGCGCGCGTTCGCCTGATCTGTGCTCGCGTGCCCGACGTCGTCGCGCCCATTATACCTCTCGTGTATAATACACACAGAGAGACACGGCGCCGTTTATCGTCGGTCGTCGATCTTCACGAGAATCTCGCGGAATCTCAAGACGATCGTGAGCGGCGGTTACTACAGCCATATACAGACACCTGCACTCGTCGCGTTTGCTGCGGAGGAAACTTTGTTGACTTTTTTCTTTCCTTTTTCTTTCCATCCATCGCGCGGATCGGTGTCTCTTTTGTGCCCGGCGCGACTTATAAAGAGAGATTGGAATCGCGTCGCTCTATTGTTGACTGTCCTTTTTCGTATCTTCCTTGTACTTTTCGCCATAATCGTCGCCGGTTGTTGCGACTTTACTTCGCTGGCTTGATTGTTCATTTTTTTTGCTTATACTCGGCTGTATGTGTGCATCGACGACTTAAGCGGTGTTTTCAGGCATTGTGCACATTGTGCGCTGTTGGATAGATGAAATTAAATAGACAAGTATCGGAAAAGGCTTGGTGAAGTAAAAACACCTCGTTTTCGCTATAAACACTTGGGTTATTGATTAAAATATTCGACCGTGTGCGCGCGTTTACCTTGTCAACTGATCGCTTTAAGCATATAAAACAATACTTGAGCGAAGAAAAAGTTTTGATAACACAGAAACTGCTCGTAATCTAAATATCAACACGTTCAGAAAACGAATATAAAATTTATAGTCGTGTGAGAAAATATTTTCTAAAGCACCGTTTCTTTTTGTTAGAAAAAAAGTGAACTTTCTAGCTTACAGGTCGAATGAAAATATGCCATCGCTAACAGAAATACTTTTGCCAAAGAACGAAACACAGTTAACACGTTTGTGAACGTAACGCGTCAACAAACTTAAAAGCGACTATTAAAAAAAATCTCAACGTTTCTCAAACTAGCGAGCATAGTTAAAAGCTTGTAAAAAGACCCACGTGTAACAAACATCGCTCACAATCATTATATACGTATGCAGTTCAAAAGTACTTTTCACTAATTTCCGCAAACACTTGTGAAACTGCAGTCCAAAGCATAACTGCCAAACAGCCGTTATATACGCATATCCACACGCTAACTGAATTACCGATTGGGCAAACAGCTATACTACGCCTATTTGCAAATTAAGCAATATAATGCACAAGCAACGAAAAAAGGTTCACCGCAAAACTATTACACTCGTATACCTCGAAGTCTGGAGGCGCGCGACGCTATTTTGCTAATCTTCCAAGCACTGCTCTGCGGAGATGAGCTCGCGCGGCTCGATGCTCGCGTCGACTTTATGTAACCGACGGATTGTAGCACACCTCCAAGTGGGTTAATTCGAGCGCTCTTGTATTGCTGCAGCTCCAAGCACACAAACACACACACACACACACACACACACACACACACACGCACAGCAGACAAGGTTAACAGTCCTGTTTTTATTTACATAGCAATTATCGCGTGTGGCGAGCTAAACGATCCGTCGTCGCGTCGCATGGCTCATCGAGAAAATCGACCTGTACTGGGTTTCTTTCTGTGCACGCGCGGATCCAGTCGGATAATCGATATACGTGAGGATTCGCAAATCGCCTTCCTTTTCCGCGCGCGGCTCGCGATCGAGCGTTTTATGGGGACGTTGCGCTTCGCCGCGCCTTTACATCCGACCGAGCGTTTTTCCCAATTGCATTTATTCACGCTTCGACGTGTTTCCCTCTACGCTTTATGTCTTTGAGATAAGCCAATTAAAAGAAATGTCTTGGCCGAACGTTCGCGATGAGTTGAAAGTTGCGTTGGGAAAATTGTAAAATTCATAGTTCCGATAGCGGATACGATTTAAAAGAGTCCGTTGCATAAAACAGCTTTTCTCCTTGACGTAAAGTCTTATCTGCCGGCGAGTGAAATGGATGTGTTTTTTTTTCTTCCGTTGCGCGGCGATTATGCTGTTATTGTTTTGATTATTTCATTGACTTTTTTCTCTCTCTCTCTTACTCGTCTGCATTTTTAGGTTGCGTAAGATACTTTATCAGCTAGAAACGAGGAGAAAACTGATTCATTAAGCATTGAAATGAAGTAATTTTTCTTGTATTGCACGTGCATGAGCTCGGATATGCTAAAACGTTCACAACGTGCCATTAAAATCTCTGATTTTTATAAATAAATATTTTGCAATAACTTTTATGCATGTTTTATAGTCACTTTACCGTGTTTTGTAATTGGAGTATAAAAATGTATAAAATTTTTCAATTAAAGCTTGTCGTCGTACCTCGAGTCCACTAATATTATATATTTTGTAATATAAAAAGTGAAAGAAACCAGAGCAGAATTCGAGTAGCGTCAATCTATATTCTCGTAATCAACCAAATTTTGTAACGTTCGCGTATAAGTGACGAAATGAAGAGAAACGCGGGTACACACACGCACAAATTGTCAAAACAAATGCGCGCAGCTCCGCGACCTTTTTCGGTGTTTACTGGCATGAGTAAGCCTCTCGCGACAGTATAATTCTCACCTGGCTACTAATTCCGTTACGGAATACCGTCCCGAGGCAGAGTTTTTCTCCTACACGTGCAGTGCCGACAATTATTCCAACGTATGAACTTTGCGGTGAAGGAGAGAGAGAGAGAGAGAGAGAGGAGAAAGGCAGAAAAAGGTATCAAGAGCACATCGCGACGGGATATATACAGATGCACGCGGTATAAAAGAAACTCGCCGGAAACAATGATTTCGAAAGTACAGCCGCGCGCGACGCTAATGATATATGTCCGTAATTTTTTTACGGGGCTTCCGCCTCTCGCAGGTGATTTCTTCGACGGAAAATGCGTGAATTTTCAAAGAAAGAAAAAAAGGACGGTGTGGCATAAGTCGCGAATCGCGAGCATCCGCCCCATTAAAAACGCGCGGGAGAGGCCCTCGGGGCCTAATGTTCGCTGTGGTGTTGCAAGTATAAACGATTGTATATCAATAGAAGCATAATGCGGGCGTAAAAAGTAGTGAAATCGCACTGATTAAGGATCACCTTTGAAATGAGAGAAAACGCCAATTCTTTTTTTCCTTCACCTGTAGCGTTAGTTCGGCCACTCGGGTTCATAAATAAAACTTTACTGCCGCGCAATGAAGTCGTTCGAGGTATAAATTTGTTACATCCGTTGAAGGAATAGAGTAAAAATCGAACGCTGAAACTAGTAATGTTTTACTGTTGCATAAATGTTTATTTATGCAACAATAAAATATCCTCCATTTCTACAGACATATAGATTTTCTTGCATTTAAATAGTGTGGATTCATACCGGCTTATGAGAGCTGTTTCTTAACACGAGTATAATTTTTCCATAAAACCATAAAGAAAATTCGATAATTTCCTTTTGTTATAAAAAAAATATTAAAACAAACAATTTAAGAGTCTATAAAAATGATATTTTTTTCTTCTGCGGAGGTTATGAGGAGTCGAGTCGATTGGTAAACAACTAAAACTTATTACAATAAAAAAATTAATGTTTGTAATCAAGTAAATAATTAACGAAGCATGTATTGAAAGTTTATTATTCAAGTATTCAACTGAATACAGTGATAAAAATGACAAATGATAGAGTTGATTAAAATTTTTAAAGGATGAATCTCTTCGTTAATGCGAATAAGATGTTAAATTCTACGTAAAGAAGGGGTTAATATGCTATAACATACTTTTCTATTATTATCCATGAAGACTTCTAATTAATTTTATAATTAAGCGCATAGTCATTTATTTGAATTTTCATCGTAGGTATCGAGAATTTCATATATTATATTATTATTATTCAATTAAAATAGGCTATATGGAATTATTAAAGCGCATATATTTTCCTTCGTGGTATACTTTCATATATTTTCATACTTTTAATATTTTAATGGTTCACTAAGTATCATATAAATAACCATTAAACTGACAGGTTTAGAACACGCTGAATATAAGTTCTAAGAATCATCCCGATGATGTAATACAACTATTTCATTAGACGTTTATGTCTTTATTTCAGCTCGAAAATTTTCAAAATCTCGATAGTTTTAAATTGCAACGTTAATTTAAAATACTGCTAATGAGACCCGGATAATTTTCTTTTTAAAGACGAATTAGGATAATTAAGAATTTTGGTTTTTCCAGCTGTACTCAGAAATCTAAAAATGAGATAAATGGAAAAATTCCAAACGTCACTTTTGAATGTAAATTTTATGTGCATTTAACAATGCTCATTTGCAAGATTGTCTAGTGCATTGAAATCACGATTGAACCCGAGAGATATCCTGAATCTATTTTATAGTTCAATTAAGCTGTCTTTTGTTACATTTTAAAATAGATAGGGCGGTGCTGCTCGTAAAGTTGCTGAATAATGTCGCCTCAACTTTGATCCGCTCTAGAATGACGTTTCAAAATAATTGACTTTTTAATAACTTCCTTATGCTGTGCCTGACGTCGAATTAAAAAAAAATTAATAGAATATCATTCAGCTCGTTACGCCATCGTATTCGGAGTAAAAAAAAGTCTTATAAACATCGGTATTGTATAAGCCATGTGTAGGAAAAATGCTTTATAAAATTTACAAATATTGACTTACATAATTTTCACGAAGCAGAGTAAGGTGAAAATGTAAATAAAGCAGGTAACTTATATGTTGAACATCTGTTTTAATGTGAGCCGAAGTTTACCTCGTTACACAGCAACGAGGCATAATAATTTTTATTGATTTCCATTCAATTTTTTTGTTTCAATTAAATTTTTATCCCAACGTTACATCTTTCAGCGTAAAAAATCGTTTATTTTTCTCTGAAACAAATTTGCTCGCAGAATAGTAATGAATTAACGAAAGTGGTTACTCAATAATACTTTCTATCCCCTGATTTTGTTAACGGTCAGTCGAAATAGCAAACCGAATCTTCACGTAGACGATATACAATAAAATTCCGAAACCTTATAGAGTTCTCAAGCGGCTAATTCAATTTAGCCCGGATTGCGCAAGAAACACGCTGCCACTCGAACCTACATTATCCCTCTCGAGCAGCAGCAACACTATCCTCGAAAACCGCCCGATAGCGCAGACAGCCACTAATTCCCGTCGTCCTGTACCCGTAACCGAGGCATCTCGCCTCGATGAGTCAGCCGGGCACATCAGCTGTGTAGAAGCACATTTGGCGCGCTTACGCTCGCTTAAATCCCGCCGTTTTCGCCATTTTCTCAAAGTCATCGGCTAATTATTTTTATCTCCGCATTCCGCGCGGGACACCCCGCGCTCGCATTCCCACGCCGCGGCTTTCGCTCCAGCCATTATGCAGCTGCTCGCGTGTCTCCGTTCGCGCGTCAATTTCGCGGCGCGGGGTCCGTTCGCGCCTATGCCCACACACACACACGCACACACACACACACACACACACACATACGCTCATGTGATTCTGTATGTACGTTGCGCGGAATGAAGGGCTTGGATTTTGTGGAAAATTCGTTATTGCTATATTCTGATAAAATGTAACGAGTAGCGCTTTTTGTCTTTCAAAAAAACGCGGCTGTAATGATGGCGAATAAATCAACCCTAACCAACTATAAATGCAAATTTGTGAAACTTTGATGCCTTAACAATGTTACTTTTTACAATGCGTCGACCTGCACAGCCACGGCTTCTCAAATCGCAAGAGTAACAAAAATTTGTAAGAGAATGCGAGATTTATAAGGCGGCATTTTTTAAGGATTCATTCACTTAGCCGAGAGTGAATATTTTTAAAATAAATTCTTGGCTTTAATGGTGGAGCATAAAAATTCGAACGGTTATTTACTTTCATAGTACAAATTCCAGTTAAAGTTCGGCATGCGCGCTTACGAAAATCGTTCCACAATAATTTTCTTACACAACGCTCAATGCATTATATTAAAATAAAAGTAACGGCATTGTTGTTATCTGAATAATTTTTAACTTATACATCGTATAATAACCGCTGAATATTTTCATCATACATTAGTTTACAGTGAAATTAAAATATTTTTTTTTTATTGTTTATTAACAAATAGTTACGTAAAAATGAAATGAAATTACATTAAAGTTATTTCTCGTGCATGCGCAGTACATGTACTAAATTCAATAACTGATAAAATACTAATAAGCATGTTCAATGCAACGCCAGCAAGCATATAATTTCAATGGCGTAACTCTTGATACAACCAAAAAAGTTGGCCCAATTCTCTCGACACGCGTAATAAAAAGTACAACCGCTATATATACTGCATTACATTCCTCGAGTCTTCAATTGCGATACAAAAAATGGCATTAAAATAAAATTATGTACACCGGTTGTACGTGAAGGTCACGAAGAGGTCGGATTACCGGACTTTGTCTTAATTGAACGTAGTCCCCGCGATTATCAACGCTCCTCGTTTCTCTGCAGCTGCGACTTTAGCTGCGTTTTTCAGCCGCTGGGTGTGACTAACGCGCCGGATATAATAATGCCTTTTACGCAACTTATTAGGCAGCGCCGATGAAAGATATAATGCGTATTATTTATAAAATATCCAAGTATATTTAAATCACTATTAAATTTTTTTCCTCTCGAGGGGATATGATAGCTTATATAGAAGTATAAATTCTGAATAAAATTAGAATTCCGTGTAATAAATTGATGCGAATAATGTTCGTGTTGCAATTTTGCGTAAGAAATCGCGCGTGAGACTTACTTTATTATATAGCGATTTCTAATTATCGCTATATTATTCAAGGTGAAATAAATAAATTAATTACGTGCTATTAAGTACATTAAATATGTTAGTAAACAATATTTGAGAAATTTAACTGATACTTCAATTACACTTTTAGTAGAAAAAATAAGCCATCATTTTGTAAAATCTTTGCAATAAAATATGACGAGTTGAAATTTCACAGAACCCATGGTAGAAAATCGTTATGTAACGAATAAAGTGCCTTCTAACTATATTAAAATGCAGTAAAATGATTAAGTTAACATTATCGTTCTATAAAATTTAATAGCCACGCGCCACTAAGAACATTTCAAGTGTATAATTCCGCGAATCTATCATTATCCATCCATTATTATCCGAGGTACGCAAATTTTTTTCGCACGCCAAGCAGAAAAATTCGGTCTGCAATACTCAACTTTTCTTCTCAACACCGTAAACTTTACAGCGCTTCGGCTCTTTCACATATAGAGAAATTTTATCGTCATTATGACATACACGCGAATGCGAGAATCGCGGCGCAGAATAATTGAATTTCTCTTCTTGGTATCTTTGTGGATTTGCTCTCTCTGGTTCAAGTTGTACCGAAGCAGCGATTCAATAACACGGAAGGAAATAGCCGATGGAATGCAGTCACTCCACACAAAAGTACACCCCTGTCTATTTCTCCTCTCGCTACAGGTCTTTCTTTTTATTCACGCGTCCGATAGACTTTGAGGTCGTTTTATGCAAATTGTACGTGCATGTGTCGCTTTCAATTTCGTGAGCTCCGAGAAAAAAGTGAGTGCGAGCTTCGGGCGGAATACTAATCGACCTATGACAATATACTTTCGAGAAATACGAAAGCTCCTCGGTCGACGTATCGTTTTCGAAACAATGGGCTGTCGGAGGAAAAAAAGTGCATTTTTGACCTATAGTGAAAATTCTTGCATACGAAATTTTTATCACACTTCTGCATAAATTACAATGATTTGAAGAGTAAATTTCTGTACCAATACTGCAATATTGTGAGAATTTGACTGTTTATTTCTACATCGTGCATTAAAAAAATTTACTCGAGATAGTTAATAGCTTTTTAAAAACGGTTTACAATACTTGTACTCACAAGAGTTGCGTTTAAATTAGCTATATACATATAAGCCGTACAGAAATTCAAATGAATAGATGTCAGATAGTAAATCTTCTTAAAATAACAATGCCGAATGAAAAACGAACAAAATCGTAACTACTTTCCTATAAATAAGTTAATGAACATAAAGAGTTGAGTGATTTAATGATCGATTCAACGCAGTAACAGAGAAAAACTGGCTACGCGCAGATGTGTAAGTATAGAAACAAAGTCACCGCACGCGCTCGTTACAGGGAAGCTTTAATCATGTCCGTAAATCATCGAAAGTTTCATCCAACGCGCTAAAATGTAATCCTCGATCGATATAATGATCAGAAATCGCTGCGCGGTGAGTAAAACAAATTCGCGACGGTTCGTTGTCCAGCGCGCGCGTATACAGCTCAATTTAACGCGGCAGCACTCAACGGCTCCAGCAGCACAAAGATCGCACTAGTTTCTTTAAATTGCCTCGCCTCGCTACCACACGCTATACACTTTTCCCCTACTCCTCGCATCTTTTTTGCCTGCCCTCGCACACACAAAACGCGTATATATCTCTCGGCTGTTCACGGACCGCATTACCGCTTAATAATAGCCGCGCCGGAACGCATATAATTGCGCCGAGCGGAAGAAGGCAGAAAAAAGGAAAAATGGCCGCTTCTATAGTACCACTATAGGCGCGCGTATATATAGAAGCGGAGAGGAGAGATCGATTTCCGGTATAAATCGGTAAATACAAGCTTTTTTAGCGACGACGATCGAGTGTAGAAGCGAATCGATTGGCAATCAGCGATAATGACCCTTCGCGAGCCTCAGCGCGTGCTTCCACATATACACACACACACACACACGTCCCTACACACATGTATATGTCTTTACATATACATACACAAACAAACACACACACGCATTTACGCACACTGCGCATCGCAACCGATATTATAGTTCTCAGTACGTCTGTGTGTGAACACGCCCGAACTGCACTCTGCGCTATACACGCCCATACTTTGTCCATCCACGTGCGTGCGTACGTATGGGTGTGTGCGTGTATGTATGTACATGTAGAGACGCGTATAGCGACTTTCTCTGCGACGCTGCAGTGCCAGTGTCTTTCGCTCCCGTGCGCGGACGGAATTTTTTCGCGTGTATTTTCATTAACGTCGGGGAATGAGAGCGAGACATTTGTCGTGAAACTTTTTTTCCTTCCTATATCTCGCGCGCGTCGTGCAATAGCAGCAGCGTCGGCGGCTAGCTCTTTCATTTGTTTCTTTCTCGCTTTTTGGAGGTCGAAGACGGCTGCATTAGCTGCAGCGCGCCGCGATCGCGAAAAGACATCGCTCGGGGGAAAATATACTTTCCGTTTTTAATTAGCGCGCGTTTGTTCCGCGCTTGCTCCTATCAATGTGTGCATTGGTTGTTACTGGCACGTGCATGCGTGCACTCTGGCAATGTCGCTTAATTAGACAATTTCAATTTCTAATAAAGATTCTTACTCTTTCAGAGAAATCTCGAGTGGTGTTTTTACTGCATGATGAACGATTTGATTGCGTGCAGCATCATTAGAAATATTTGAATTGATTGCAAAATTTGGTTTTTATGCTTGCAACATAAAATACATAAATTTCATTGATCTACTGTATCTTAACCTTACCCAGAGTTTTATGTAACGTTTTTAAGAAAAAATTTCGATAATATATTTAAGCTGTTGAAAATAATTATAGATCTCGCTCATTCTAAAGGTGAACTCTTTAACGATACTGCAATATATTTAAAAAGCTGCACGAGGCGAAAGTAATCTACTTCCTCCTTTTCACTAATCAATTTATATAAAATATACACTAAAATGTGTCTAAATATACCATAAATCATAGCGATAGAGATAAATTTAACGCTATTACCTAAACCGCAATTGAATTTTTAGCGCCATATAGTGCTAACTCACGAACATCCAATAATACGTGACATAACGAACAGTAATATATGCAAGTAATTTAAAACACCCAAGAGGACTTTACTACGAAACCACGTCAAGCCATCAAAATTAACCATTGCCAGACGACTTGGTGCTTCGCGGTAAAGCACAAAGTGCGCGCCTCACAATAAAGCGAAAAAATCGTCTGCCTGCATGCAAAGTCACTCGATAGCTTTCGTTCGCGCTCACGCGCGCACATTAAGGCATAATATTCTTGGCCGACGCTAGCGCGACACAAGAGCGACAGCTGCGACACAATGTCCCTCCACAGAAAAATCATAAAACAAGCGTTCGAGCCGGCGCGTGACTTTTTTTTCTCTGCAAGTGTACCTGGAAAAAACCGCGGCACCGCTGAGGAAAGTGCATAGAGTTTAGCGGCTCATAGGCGACGCTAAGTGGCGTGCCCTTGTTTCGATTGATCCTGGCTCCCCGCTAAAGTATACCCACACAAGTACACACACGCTCTCACACACGTGTGCAGAGTACACAGGCGGCATTTCCCCTGGCGGCTGTCGACCCGATAAGATTGAATCGCTCGCGCGCTCAACAGATGCGTGTGTACACGCGTATACGTATATCCATTGTCTATCCGGACACGGAATTCCCTCGGCTCTCGCAGCTATTGTTGTCTCCGTCGCTCCTCTACGACCGATTGGCGCCTTAGATTTACGCTGCAGTCGCACGTACGTATACTTATACCTGTATATACAACGCTTCGCACTGATAGTCCCCCTATTCAAAGCCACGCGGGTATAGTTGAGTGTGCGCTAGTGGACGCGAGAGAGTGTAATTCGTATCAACAAAAAAAAAAAAGCTCGAGGATGACGAGAGAGAGAAAGAGAGCCTGAAAGCGGTGTATAACCACTTATCAGCTGTTCGCGGGCATTTTGCGCAATTTATGTATATAGCGAGCTCGTCTGTATTTATATATATGAATTCCGCGTTCGAAAAAGAAAGCCGTAAAGAGCTACGTGAGTGTATGTAGTTTTATATATAGACTGGAAGATATACAGTTTGTCTGTATGTATAGGGGAGAGCGGATGAATTTCACGTGTCAACGGGATGACGACTGCGCGAGCTGCTTTTGATACGTCGCTACCACGTGAATTATAATTTATTTGTCGCAGATCTGATATGAGAGTATGTATCTAGTTTTCTAAATTCAACGTTTTCTCTACTCTGCCACCTTTCTCTCTCTCTCTCTCTCTCTCTCTCTCTTTCTCATTTTGCGTGTTCGCGATGTCTACGTGTGTGTGTGAGAGAGAATATGTGTTAAATGTAGGATGTCAGGCTTGTCGTACACTGACAAAGCGCTGGATGCTCTCTGTGGTATATGTATACGCTCGAATAAGGCATTTCTAGAGTGAGAGTTTTATAATATCCATCATATTATATATATATGGTTGAAATACGAGTTCGCAGCAGAGAGTTTTAATACGCAAATCATTCCAATGACGCGAGTCGTTTAGAAAGACTAAATTTGTATTAATGATGGATACACTCGTTTGATTTGTTTGTTCATAAATAATTTATTGACTGTCGTTCATAAAATTTTTGCGGATAAAGTAATTGGACTGAATGAATTGCTCTGAAAATTTTATCAGCTAAATTTCTGATATCCGCACTCTTGCATCTCCAACTTCGTTTGCAATATTCAGGGAAACGCAATTATCGAATCGGACAAGAAGTTGTTCTCGTTATATGCGCGCGTGCACAAAAGTTAAAAAAGTTAAACGGATTGTAGTGAAAAATACTGTCTCTGAACGATGAGTACGTATTCGAAGACAGTATATATTTATGTATGAAGTAACTAAGCTCAAATATATATATATATATATACGTATATATCTGGACGGAGAGAAAATCAGAGGGGGAAACTCATTGTGCAGTATGTGTGTGTCTCTCACAAAGAAACCCAAAGGGGTTATCATCGCATGATCGCTCGGGCTCGCTTTGCTTTTTATTCGCTCGTCAGCATCTCTTTCTCTCGCGCCACACTCGCACACTCTTTGCACACACCTCGCGCCGATTTTCCCGTGAACAGCCAACCGAGATACACATATATAGCTATATATATATTTATTTATATACACACACACACGCACACATACACCACACACAGTCAGCAAGACGTTAAAATCCCGATCTCGATTATGCAACGTTATCGATACATTTATCGCAGGCCCACAGAGCACACACACATACACACACACACACACGCACACATAGACACTTGGGTAGCGTAATCAGATCAGACCTTTTCAGAGCTGCGCGCAGATGTGATAGAGAGTGAAAGTATTACTCGAATACTGGGTGGTTCTCTTGGTCGGCGGCGGCGGCGGCGGCGCATTGGGGGCCGCGAACGCCAGCAGGTTGTAGGTGAATGCCGGCTTACACGCGACCGCGACAAGCGTGCGACAGGCGTATCGGGACTAAAAGAAAGAGAAAGAGAGGGAGATGTCGCGTGCAGTACCTATACCGCACCCCGAAACCGCCCGGAAATCAAAATGCTCGATATATGCATATGTATGAGTGTGGATGTCGAACTTACACGTACGCGCGCGTTTTCTTTTTCTGATCGCTCGCACCGCGATGACTTGATTGAGACACTTTGCAACGAGTATTTTGGCGATCACGTCCATTTTTTTTCCTTTCTTTCGACATATTTTTCTTACTTCGAAAGGTATCGAGTGTCGCTGCATATTATATAAATAAATGCCATCAGCTCGCAATTACACGTTCAAATTATTTGATTCGGTTTTCAAATTATTTTACGTAAGCTACTCGACAACTTTCGGAGCATGTACACACACACACACAAGCGCGCGTTTTATTCTACTTTCATGTAAATCAATACAAGCTTATAATCTGGATACGAAATTTTTGAAAACTTATGTTACCTCGTTATAATATATTCCTGTTTTGTTCCGAACATTACACCATAATTTCTAAAACAAATAAATGGATTTAAATCTCGCCTTGTACAAACTCATTAAAAAAAGTTCGCATACGGACTAAGCTCATGTTCGTGTATACGGTAAAAGCATGCATTCGCCATCTCCAACGAATTTCTATGGAACACGTCCGGCGTGTATAGGAAACGAAGCGCCGCGTGGCCGTCAAACGCGGAAATTCTTAAAAAAAGACGCAAGTCAGCTGAGAAATTCTTCCAAGCCCGAATCTATATAATATATCTGTATCGGACTGCTATATTATTACATCGCCGCACTGCACAAACTATCAGCAATTTAATAGTGAAAGCACTTAAGCAAACTCTCGTGTCAATTATGCACTGCACGTGTGTTCGTTTGTGTGTATATATTTATGTATTCCCGCGTTCGGCCAAGCCCGTAGACCAACGTCCCTAACATTGTCGCGCACTACTGTACGCGCTTGCCGGCCGCGGCCAATTAACGATCTATCAACTTATATTAAAATAACGAGGTGCTCGCTAAGGATCTGATTCTCGTGTCTGTCCCTTTCTCTCTTCCAGAGATTTCCTCGTGAAAGCCGCAAATTTTCCGTGAATCGAGGAGAGGGAGAAACTTCCGGTCGCGTGGCTACTGCACCGAGGGAATAAAAACATCGGTCTAATCTTGGGGCGGGCGTGAAAAGCAGAATAGACACACGCTACCGTCGATCTCTTATACGTGTGCCTGCGCTGAGCGCTTCAGGAGTTTTTACGACTTTAGACGAGCGCAATTAAGGCATTAAAACTTTGCGCGTTGGCTCTCTTTCCCGCGACATTGTAATTTCGGAGCAATTATAACGAGGCTCCGCACTAATAAAGCACGCGTACACCTTTACATGTATTCGCCGCGGAGATCATCGGTGGATAAGGAAATGGAGCGCTTTGCGATCTTAAACGAGGAGTAATTGATTGAGAATGCCAATTTATTCAACTGTGTATGCATATCTACAGATGTGTGTATCAATGTATAATATATGCGAGTACGAAGCGCAAGTCGTAACTCGATATAACTTTTACTCTTTAATGAAGATTGAAAAGTTCGTTATAGGCGCTGATTGATCGTGTGAAATCGGCGAGCTTGGCTACTCCGCGATCGAGCCACCTTCGCACTCAATCGCAAGACAAATCGATGATTATCGGGGGTGTTAATTAATCGACGATAAGAGCGCGAAAACTAACGTTTTGTTTTTTTCGTTTCTCGCCAAGTACGCGTTGATGAGCTCGGTACGTGATTTATCCTGTTTACATTGATTAGTTCGAAGAATCGGGAATAGAGCGTTTGAGTACCTGTTGAACCATCGCGTGTATCAATCTCTATTTTTATAGCACGAATTCCAGTCAAATTCTTTTTCGAACAATTTCAACTTCCTTACTATGTCAAAGTTTATTGTTCACAAATGAAAGCAAATATATAATAGTAGATAGCTCATTGTGATAATTTATATAAGGTATAAAATATGAAAAGATCGCTGACAAGCTATGTATTATACAGTCTGAGACACAAGTGGTTTAAAGTGTCGGCTGATAAATCTCTCAATAAGATTATTCACACCGTATATTTAAAAAAGAAAGAGACTAATAATTCAATACGAGTTTATTCGTCACCGCTCACGAAAAAAAATACCCTATAGAAAGTCTCTTCTTTTTTTTTTCAAGATCAAGCAAGGCAAAATTGCCGTCTGTTTACATAAAACAATCTGCGAGTCAGGTCAGTCCTAGCCCCGCTTTCATTTCTTATCGCGACTCGCCGTTACGTAAAAAGCCAAACGTACTCGCAGGCACTGAAAGAAGAAAAAAAATGGAGCCGCGAGCCGGCGCAAAAATCACACGGCACATATAACATTCAAAAGGCCACCATATTTAACTCGCACGAATCTAAGAGCTGGCGCGCGAGCTCAACCGGCCGTTAAATCACTGCACGTAAAAACGAATGAAAACACCTGAGTTCCCCCCCAAATTGCGCACTTCTCCAGCCGCTAAAAGAAATTCACACGCATACGAAATCAGTACTGGTATAGAGCACTCGAATATTAAAAGCCAGATAGAAGCGGAGCGATGAGCGAGCGTGTGTATATATCGAGCGATCAAAATCGCGCGGCTATACGACAAAAGATATCGGGAGCCGATAGCAAGCGGCTGCCGCGCACTCCGCGCCAGCGGCTACAGACTTTCACTATAGGTGGGCGCCCACCGTTCCCTCAACTGACCGTATACCTTGTGTGTGTGTGTGTGTGTGTGTGTGTGTGTGTGTGTGTACGTATAAATACAGCTCTGTGTAGGTATCACTGGTACCCGCCCATGGATAGATTATACGACGAGGACGACGAGGATCGCGACAGCCAAGTCTACGAGTGCACAATTTCCATACACCGATAGAATGCATATATCTCTGTGTGTGTGCTGTAAGTGAGCGGTTCAATGACACACCTGACCTCAACAGTGCAATAATCGCTCGTTTCCTGCGATTTCTGGCATTCGCGCTTATTGCCGTGATAATGTTTTTATTTGCGCTGTGTGGGAACGGGGAAATGCCGTTTGCTGCCGACGCCATCGCTGCCGCTGCTGTGTATACTTCTCGAGAGTCTACCGCATTTGAAGGGGATTTCGTGCATTATATGGGCTGCGAGAAGCGATCGTTCGCAAAAAAATTGAAACTATTGTCTGGGTTTTTAGGCTCCGCGCTTTTTGACTTTATTGAATTTTTTGTCGGTGTAAAAGCTAGTTCGTACCAATTGAATATTGAATTCAGACAGTTTGGATTGGAATATCAATTATTATATAAAATGCAAACTTTGCCAATCAAAATAAATATTTGTAGATTCGGTATTGGAGTAAAATAAATGTACTAATAATAGTAAAGAGTGGTTTTTAATCAAACTGCAGCAAACAATAATGAATCACTATTTGCTAGAAAAGTGAGATAATCGCTTTTAAAATGTATATATTCATTAAAATATGTATGAATACCATGTCCCTGTCTTTATACGAAAATATTTTTCACGTTCGATTTTACTCCAACCTAATAGAGAATGCGGTATTTTTCCATCGTATCAATCAATCATACATCCCAAGAACTATTTTCATTTTCCTACAAGAAAACTCATTTAACTATTTTTAGCTTAAGTTTATTTTTGTGTTATATACTTGACATTGAGGCTTGTTAAGTTTGATAAAGCCCATGAATACATAAGCTGTCAGTTTCCAATCAGCAATTTAATACTTTTGTTTTTGTTTTTAATTGGATTCATTGGGTACGAATAAAAATTTTCTATTTTCTGTTATAACTTCTTCAATCGAATGCAACTGATACATTTTTTTATGGTTCCCTGATCGTTCTCTTTTTATCAGTGTACTGATTGTGCACATTCACTTAACTAATTGTTTCATAAAAGTTATTCTTCTGTTATTTACGCTAATGCCGTAAGCTTAATTAAGTCATAATGTTTTTTTAGACGTGTTACGAATGTCTTCTGTTTATTGTTCTATGTATATAATTCGTTGCTTTTGTATTCAATGAGTTGGTAATTAACTAAATACCAGTTAAAGTAAAGAAAAACATATCGTGCATAATTATGCATAATTCAGACTTATGATTATATGCAAATCAAAGCAATTTGTGCTGCTTAATTTTCCGTTTGGTATGTAGCAGTACATAACCAAAGTCGTTTATTTTACAGTTCACTGACTGAGTGACCCAACCTATTGTGTTTGATAATTCAAAAGGGAAACTAGTTGATTATTCAATTACCAATATGAGAGTGTTACAGTTATACAATTAAATTTAATGAAGCAAAAACAATGATTGCTTTATACATTTATTTTAAAGTTATCATACTTTACACCTTGCATTCTTAGCAACTTTAGTTCGCCTCCATAATCGAGAAACAAGCAGGAAATCCTTTTACATAACTTTTGTTGATGAAGTTTAATAAAAAACCATTAACATTATGATTATTATAATTTTATATTATTATTTCACGGTGTTTTATCTTTATTATACTATTTTATAATTTCAACTCTGTAGTTATTAATGGGAAGCAATACACTTTTTTATTTATGTTTTCAAAGGCAATAATTAAAAAAACCGATTCACGACCTCTCAACATCCTTTATACCGGCGCAACTTCAAACAAAACTTCCTTATAATGCTTGCACTTTCGAATATCAACAGGAAATAATTGAGTTAGAAATTCACAAGAATTTCACAAGGCTTAACTGGTTAATTTACAAACTGTGTAAGTGATTTCCTTATGAAAAGATTTAATTTTTAAATTACTAAATCTAAAATCATCGTATCTAGTGTATTAAAAATACAATTGATCAATACACAAATTAAATAAGTTTCTTGTGAAAATATTAATCGATTATAAATTAAAATTTACTGTTGTATTATATCAAAATTCAACAATATTTTCAAAATTCGTGAAATAAAACGGGTATTGTTCGTTTCGTGGGACCAAGCAATAAAAGCAACTTGTAACCCTTACCGGCATTTTTAACTTATTTTATAGCTACTTTAGTTTAAGAAAATAAACCGGTATATTCCTATTTTATTGACTCGGCTGCTTTATTTTTGAATCTTCTTAAAATAGAGTGCTGAGAACAGTATAATCAAATCCAATGAATTCACATAAAACTTCAATTGCTTTTAAGATTCATGCTCGAAACGAGCTATTTTTATTAAATTAGTAGGTATTCGATATTCGATGCAGAATCGCTCAAAGTTACAGAGAAATTTCAGATACATCATCGCTTATCCACTTAAAAAAATATATCACCTTTTTACCTTGCTGCACACTCGCCATCATCAGCAACCTTCCCCTAAATCTACGAAACCCCAAACCACATAATATTAAATCATATAACTTTACCAAATAAACCAAGACTTTAAATTAGAAATGGCCAAGAATATAATCCACCAACTGTTGGCTTTTTTCGCGTTTTTGTAGGATACGTGGACTCACATTGTCTGAATAGAACGTGTTCCGCTGGCTGGGGGGAGCAACAAGAGGGTGTGCGCTTGGGATGATGTGGCGGCGGCTATAACGCGTGCAGTGTGTCTGTCGGCCACGTGCCTGCAGTGAACTCTCGCCGTGGCAGCTATTATTTATTATGTCCGCTGCAGCTGACCCGCAGATCGGCCGATCTTGCCGATTGGTGTTGACTGGGGCGGCGTCGGCGGCCTCCTCCACTAGTTCTTGTCAGGCACATGAATCTCGACTCGGTTGCGGAATCGCGCGCGAGAATCCGATAAACGGGACGCCGTACGCGCGAGAGACACGTAAATTGGGATGAGGGAGCAGTGCACAGGTCGACGCGAAGAACGGGGAACACTTGCCGCAGGCCAAGCTCTCTTGTCTCGTCGATAGCGCGTATGCCCGGCGCGGTCTACATCCGCCCGCGACAAGAGTGGAATCGAAGCTAATCTCTCTCTCTCTCTGTCCGTTTTATCCCCTGGTCACTGTCATGGTGCGTGGCTGCGTGCACTCGGGAGCACTGTAAGCGGTAGCACCACCGCGGCGCTCCTTTATACGGCGCTCGTGGCTTCTTCTCGGGGGTGGTGTGCATCCACTGGTCCCCCGCCAATTGCAGTTTCTCTCTGTCTATGTGCGCGCCCGAGCTCCTGCAGGTCCGCGACAATGGGATCGCTCGTCTTTCGGTGTACAATCTGTCGTCGCGAGTGTCCGGGTAGGACGCGAGGCGCCGCGAGCTCTGCTGTGCGTTCCGCGTTCGGGATCTGCGCTCGGACTGACTGAGTCTCGGCGAGCCGCCGCTCCGTTAGTCCCCGCGTGCAGTATACATGCGCGCCGTGGCGCCGCCGCTGCCAAGCGCGACCAGCCGGTCTCCCGCGGTCCTCTCTCTCTCTCTCTCTCTCTCGCTCACTCGCTCGCTCTGCCCCCTTCGCGTATGTGCGCGGCCTAGCCCCCTTTACTTTGCCGCCGCTGCAGGTCGCGAGCGCGCGCGCGTGTGTGTGAGAGAGGTACCGCGAGCGGTCCTTCCTCTCTCTCTGTCTCCCTCAGCAGCAACAGCGCCGACGGAGGAAAACTTCGCGCGGCCTTCCTTCTTCTTGCTCCGGGTCCGCTTCTAAGGCTCGCTGCGCTGCAGGATTCCGTTGCCGCAAAAGCTGAAGGTACTTTTTGCATTTCGAGCTTTGCACTCGGGCTGCTGTTTCTTGGGTGATTGTACACTCCTCCGCCAACATGAATTGTTTAGTATTTAGTTCACTTTTTGTCAGGCTAGAAAAGTAGCGGAATTTTTGTGGATTCAGGTGCGTAACGGACCGTTCTGGTCCAAAAATTTATAGGCTTGTAGTATTGGAAGCATGAGCAATTTTGCGAAAAGATAATATTCAAGTTATTATGGTTTAAAATAGTTTACCGTTTTCGAACGTTAAATAGATTACAGTAGGCCCAGTAGGATGATGCGCCTATATTAAAAACTTCCAAAATGTTTCAATGTTTTTCTTTGGAACTGTGGACTTGGTTGCAAATAATATATATAATTTATGCAAGGAATTGTGATAAGTTTGAATGAAAATTCTTATATTCTTCAAGTTTTTAAGCTTATAACGTCTAAATTTATGGAATTAAATAGAACTAGTGTTGTTTAAATTCCTGCTTTTATAGCCTAATCATAATCAAATGAGGATTTATAAATTATTATAGATTCCATGAGTTTGACCGGTAATATTACAATAAAAAAGTGACAAATGGCAAATTTGGGATAATAGAATTGAGTTAAATATGACAAATTAAAAAAAAATTAGTGTAATTACATCACTACTAATCTACTAATAAATCATACCGTTTTATTGTGAGTGATCGGTTCCTGTCGGTAATAAAATTTCAAAAGGAATTTACTTCGATGCCAATACTTTAAAAATTCCTGTATGTTGCAGGGTACTTAATGTATGCAAAGTAGAAAAAGATGAATACTGCAAGACTGCCATATTCAATTATTCTTTTTGAACGTCTCGTTCAAGTAAAAGCATACAATGTTTTTTTTTTAATTTAATGCTTTTTTCTCGTTTCAAATAATAACATAGATTTTGTCTCTTATTGGTCTTATTTTACCTATTTTAATTTGAACCATGAGCATATCGACTTTAGTGATGTTTTGCATATACAAAATTATTATATTTTTAAACGATTTCATCGATGCTTGATTCGTATCTTGAGATTTTTATTCTTGAGCTAACAACCTGTATGTACGAAACACATTCATATAATTTATAAAATTATCCACTGCATCGGCAAAATGTTTCCCTCAAAATAAGTCAGAGGCACTAACTGCTTTTATGCCTGCCGGCATATTATGTTTGCATATGCAGGATATTTTCAACAAATGTATCTTTTGCTTCAAGCTTTATGATTTTTATCGATGTTGCCGTTGGTTCTGACTACATTTTTCTCTTTACTTTGGTCACGTACCTTCAATTTTATTCATGTTTTATTTCAATGCTTTTTACAGTCGTTGGAAATGGCGCTGCGTTGTTTCTTCCCATCTGTATATTTATTGCTATACCAGCAGTTCATTAAAACTTTTTGTTTTCTTCTGTTTAAATTCTTGTGTTTTCTTCCTAATGCTTAAGTTGGACAGTATTTATAAGGAGTTCAGTTATTTATAATTACTCACATATTTATACAAATTTCGGGTTATCCTTACTTAGTTTATTTCGATTTTCTATTTTTGTATCTTTTATAATTATGAAATATAATTAGATCATTGAAAAAATATCCAAATAAAACGCGAAAATAGACTATTATTACATTTAATGATGCGCTCGAAAATAATTGGAATTTAAATGTAAAGAGAGGCGAAGAACGGGAAAGGAATTAAAAGATACTTCAAATGTTGCAAGGATATTAAAATAAAATGTATTTATTCGTAAACTTTAAATTAACACGAGTAAAATAACTTGTGAGTATGCAAATTGAATGATATCAAGACTGTTTTATTTAATAAGTTATCCGATTAAATTATTCAAATTACTGTAGCTACATGTATTTACGAAAATTGAAAATTTGACAAACTACGACGTAGTATAGTTCACCCATCATCTTTAATCGTTCCCTAATTTTTTGCATACCACAACAAGTTTTTCTTTCTATTCTATCGCATCCTATTCAAAATCTATACCCAAAAAAGAAACGCAAACGCCATACCAAACTGCGTCACACATGCACATCCGCGACACGGCGCCTACAGCCACTTTTTCCCCTTTATTTTCATCGAACAACTCTCGTTCCCCGACTATCACGTGCCAAACCCACACCCAGCCGAAAAAGAAAACACGAGAGCTGGCGCGCGTCACGCATCGCAGCAGTAGCTATAACCGTGTCATCGAGTCGCGCATGAAAAATTCAAGACGCGTCAGCGGCGGCGGTGCGCAGCTTAAACTATCGGCCGATTGACACTGACACTGAAAGAAGTCAAACTCTCGCGTGCTCCTCTCCTGCGCGACGATGATGATTACACGCAAGCCGGAGTAAAAGGAAGCCTCGTCGAGGAGAGCCGCGTTACAAGAGAGTCGTGCATCCCCGCGGGCCGCTCGTACACGCGGCGGCTCCATCATTCAAAGTCATTGGCGAGACCGACTACGCGCAACCGCGCTAATTGAGGCGGTACGCGCGCGCGAACGAGAGAGAGAGAGAGAGAGAGAGAGAGAGTGAGAGAGTCTTATTGCGCGCCGGCGAAGCGGTAATTTACGCGCGGTAAATCGCCGGTGTATCCCGCGGGGATTGCCGTTTCCGCGGGGCTTTGTAAATCTTCAGCGCTCGTAGCTGTATACGGTATTATTGATGTGTGCGTGCTGGCGGGCAGTGTGGTGGCGAGCGTGTTGGACTGATTTTTTCACGGCTTGAGGAATCCATTAGCACAAATTTAAGAGTCCAAACGTCTGCAGTGCGGTGTGGAATTTTGCAATAGCTCTGTTATTTCGCGATTGGTAATATCTTCATTAGCCCGTGAGATGCACTTTGGGATGCTTCATAATTCGTAGTTTGTGTGTACCTACATCTGTTGGCATTTAGTCGAAGCTGTTAATCATTTTCCAATTTTCGTTCGGAATTTATCTTTACCTTCCTAATATGATTTTAGAACAAGATTTATCGCAACATATAAACCATCATCGTATTTTAACATTAACCGTGTCGTACGATTTAAGAAAGATAGTCGCTTTTCCAGTTAATAGACAGTATACAGTGACTGTTATTACTAAATCGTAAAACATCTCTTTTATAGACCTAGCAAAGCAAACTTCTGTTTTGATTCATAAAAGCAAATTTTTACTTTTACAAAGTGAAAATTTATGGATTCGCATGAAAATACAGATTTTTTATACTCGGAATATTTGATTAATAAAATGAATCTTAAACGGAGTCCGTATATACATGTATAAAGTTACTATTATATTTTGACTAAAGACGACAAGGACCAGTTACTGTCAGTATTTATTTAGCTATAATACCAAAAATTAATAAAGTATGTAACAATATTTTATAAACAGAAATTTCCTGTAAATAGAAGACGACCACCGTTATAGTACCATTGTATAGCTAATGATATAAAAATATTTTAATCCCAAATTAAAATGTTAGAATCTTAAGTATTGGTCTCAGCCATATACGAGAGTTGTTTATTTCTGATTTAAATAATACTCATATTGTTATGAATGGATTACGTGTAAGCTCCTATGTAATCTTAACATAGTTGAGTACACAGACAGTCCCCATGCAAACTTGTTTGAAACAACTTATGGATCATAAGTAACTATGTTACAGACTTTCAATTTATTATTTTAATTTTTCAGTTTTAACAAAGCCTTGCAAACAGGAATGTCATTTATCAGAAAACAATCCTTTGCTACTTGAATTAACTTCGAAAAAATATGCATTTATTACTGAAATAAAACTTATGTAACTTTATCCAGTTCATGATCAACATTCAATCACGACCTTATAAAACTACCGCGACACGCCGTATAGCTTTTATTTCAAGCAAATTGCGAAATGTTTTGATGCTCGCCATAAAAAAGAGAAAGAGAATAGATGCGGATCAGCCTCTTTTATTTTGCACTTTTTATGGATTTTACGATCGTTTTTACGAGTATCTCCTTTTCTCGTCAAAGTAAGCGGTTCCGCCACCAGACATATATCGGACCGATTGTCAAACCGAGAGAGAATGGCTCGAGTCGCGGATTAATGCCGTTCGATAACCTCAGTGATCGTCGTCGATCCTTTTTTGCCCAGACTCCTCTCGCGGTCGCGTGCCCTCCCGAAGATCAGGTTTTACGAGGCTAAGACTGGCGCTTACCGAAAACACCTGATTTGTATTTTCGCATCAAACGAAATTCCAAAAAAGTACCACAGACGACTCCTTGTCTTCTATGCGAAATTAAAACGACACAATAGCGCGGAATTTCGGAGGCGAGCTCTGTAAAGCTTCTGGGTGCTGTTGCTGGCTGCTGCTCTGACGTCGGGCATAAATCTCCGTGGCGGGACCAAATTCGGCTCACCCGTAGAATTTCACGGCGAACGTAGACTTGGCGCTTCGTCTTTGGACGTGTCCTTTGTGACGTAGACGCAGTTTTGGGCTTCCCGAGAAACTGATGTCATTCCTTAAAGGACTCCTTTGAGTGCGATTTTAATATACTTCTCTCGGTCGGTCATTTATGATAATTCATTTTTTTCTGCATCCGTCTTTCCCTGTTAATCCGATGTTTGTTACCATTTTTTCTGTTTTGTTGATGATTTAAATCAATATGCTAGGATTCCACGCTAATGACTAATTGTTGTGAGTATTCAAACTGCACAAGGAATACATTATGAAAAATGAGCTTGTAAAGATAATTAATTTCATTTTTTCATTTTATGCTTTATCTTTGCCTTGTTTATATTTTTATTTTTGTGAAATTATACATGTGAAGCGTGCGGCTTCGTTAAAACTAAAAGAAAATTGTAGAATTTAAGTAGCATGAAATTTAACCTTTACAGGGTTTTATTGATCCCAATAAACCAACATTTTTGACAAAAATAATTCAATTTATTTAGCAACGTTTCGGGAGCATGTTAGCTTTAAGTCTCTCTTTTCAAGCTTAAGTGAAGTAAGTATTCACATATCGCTGTGACACTTTAAATAAAGAAAAAACGAACGTCTTAACTTGGCTGTTTCTAAACATATCTCGCATGAAAATAAAATTTTGATGATTTTTTTATTTAAAAACTTGCAAATACTACTATTGTACAATAAATGGATTTTTTTAAGTTGATGCCCGATACCACATACATTGTAATGATTGTATGCCGATGTTAAGTCCTGACGATTCGAAACACGTTGCTTTGCCCAATTAAACTTATTATGATGTATCAGTATTATCTTGTCCTATTATTCGTAAATTAATTACCTATTGACGATAGCATCTTGAATGAGAATAAGTGAGCATAGGATCATTTTAGCTCTACCATTATATAAGCATTGTATCATCGATCGTTTTCACGATCGCGTATTTATATCACAATTATTCAATGCACACTTGAATTTATTGATGTTTGGCTAAATTGAATATATTACCGTAAACAACTTCTGTATTCCTACTATAATTAATTCGATAGATCAGATCTGCATACGAAAATACCAATTATTGCGTGAGAGGCGTTGACAGCCCCTAAGTATATTATTAGCGTAACGTGACGTCAAATTCCAAGTGGAAGTTTAAAAATTCTGCCAGAGCCAAAGTTAGCGATAGATTTTCTTGTTTTTAACGTGACTCATGACGATGAAATAAAATTGCGCCTAAGAACCATCTATGTTTAGATGATACTCTGAATTTTCCATTCATCTTGACGACTTTTCATTAACGATTCTGTTTTCATATAGTGATTCATTGGATTCTACTGCCTACGCGACTTTCAGCACCGCTTGTAAGGTTATATAAATTATGTAACAACAGTTCTATATGACTTAGCATTGGTGTTATTTTTATTACCTTTGATTTGTTTTTCATTTTTCAATTCGTCTGCATCGGTGCATGCGAAATATCGGATTCGTTTAACCAAAGAAAATATTGACATTTGAAACATTAACTTTCATAGTAAACAACTCATATAAATGATTACCAGCATATAAGTCAATATAGCTTAATAATATATATTTTGCGGATGCAATGAATTCATGCACTTAAAAAAAGATTTTGTTTTTTTTTATAATTATTTTTGCTAGCTTTTTTAAAAATATTATATAATTAACATTTTGTATAATTAACATTAACAATCGTATGCAGCTGGTGTACAAGAAATAAAAACTAATATTTTAAACCAAATAGTAAGCGCTTGCACACCATAATATTTATTACATTTATTTTCTCAATTTTAAATTCATATAAACTTCTCTCAAAATCAAATACGATCTGCATAATCACATATTACTTTTGCAGCTATATTACTCGAAGAAAATCTTAAGACGCAATAAAATATTTTCAAAGTGAAAAAGCTCCTAATCGGATTTAAAGAAAATCCTGTAGTCCCTTACAGTTAGTATTCTTTAATCCCCCTGAGCCATCTTAAGTATACACGTTAATTAAAGCAGCAAAGGTCTGGTAGTCGCGATGCACGCCGCTGTATATATAAGGCAGGATAGGGTAAAAAGACGAAGGCGAAGACAAACGGAGATGATGATGCCACAGGCCAAGAAGTTATGCGTGTCCGGTTTTAATCTCGATTCCAGCCGGTCCCGGCGTCCTTCGCCGAGGTCGTAGTCCCTTTTTCCCCGTCCCCCAGCGTCACACTTGCAAGAGCTATTTTCAACCGTAGACACGCGCGCGCGCGCCTCTCACGGCTTTTTTCGCGCTCGGCCGCTTTTTGCGACAACAACAGCATAGCAGCAGCGGCGGCAGCGACGCCTCCACTTGCGACACTTCCCGATCGCTACTTCTTTTTCCGCACTCCTCAGCTGTCGCTGCTGCTGCTGCTGCTGCTGCTGCTGTTGCTGCTTCTGCTTCTGGTGCATGCACACGACGCTTTTTTCACCAAGAGGCTTTTTGCTCGCTCCTACAAATGGGCTTCCGCCTCTGCGCTCTCGCATACTCCAACTACCAAGTACACACTTTGGCTGGCGATGCGCTAATTCCGGCTGGTGGATGCGTCTGAGTGTATGTGTGTCACGGGTAGGAGGCGAAAGAAGAGGGCGCGAGCTGTATCCGACCCAGTTTCGTGAGTGTATCGGAGAGTTCCAGGTTCTCTGCGAGCTGAATAACTTCGGGATGAGTGAGCTATGTCCCCATCCCCCGCGTGTCGAGGTTCGTTATTTTTGTTTCGACTCGGCGCGAACGACCCGTTGCTTGCGAAAAGAAGCGGTGGAAGTGGTGGAGTGTTGATGACTTGCCCTCGATTTCGATGGGGGGGTTGATTTTTTTTTATTAACAAGCTTAGCCATGACCTAGTGGTAACACGAAGTAAACAAATGTTACTGGAGCGTTCTTGGCGAATTTCGGCGATTATTCGTTTTTCAAATCTAATATTTGAAAGAATGTCGTAGTCCCCTCATGAACTGTTTCTATTGCAGTCATTTAGGAAAAAAAATCCAAAAATACTGCCTCCAAAAATTTTAGTGATTTTCAATAGTTTTTATAATTTTTAATGTGACTAGAGTGACGTGACAGCGTTTTTAAAGTGTGTCTTCTAATTATTAATTATCAGTATTTTTTGTAAAAATATTGCGCGTTATCTAAAGCGTTTTGTTTGTTTTTTTATTGATTTTATATAGCCAGAAGAGGAAGGTATACGTGACTAAGCTTTCGAAACGTCGAAATTGTAATGTAAAAAATAGCAATAAATTTATTACTGATGATTAATTGAGCCTTATAGCTATATAGTTTAACAAAGATAACTTCTATACTTTATTAGGAAAAAAGTTACATAAATTTTATTTGCACAGAATATTCAATTATATCTAGCACGATTATGTGCCCAAGTCGGAATTTCACTTAAAATTATAAAGAAAAATAGTTATACACAGAAATAGGCCATAATTTTGAAGTTTAATTGAATAATTCTGAGCTAGCAACAATCTTTTGTAAAAATGACCAATTATCAACTTCATCTTGCACAAGACGATTTAATTATTGTATCGAGCACTAATGGGCTCAAGAATTTTCATTGGTAATTTAGAACTACCCCAAAGAACATCTTTATAATAATTTTGAAGTTAAAATGAATTCTCTTCATAATAACTTTACTCTAAAAAACATATGTGCACTTTCGAATGAAATTAGTCGAATCAGGCGTCGAAAACTTTTTTTTTTTATAAAATTGATTTCTTTATAAAAATATAACACTTCCTTTTTTAGTCAATAAAGACCGTCGTTAGCATAGCCACTGTATGCATACATATGGTGAAAATTAGTGATTTCGCACGTGCGAAAGCATACGCGCATGTGCAAGCTCGACGAAAATCTAGCTAAAAACTTTGGCATTTAAATTTCAGTCTGCGTGTTGTTATTTACATTCATGCAGTTTTGTGTATTCCTTTCGGTAGAAAAAAGTGAAAGCAGATTTGTTTATTTCGAAATGTTTTTCTTTCATTTGTTTCGTTACCTCCTTAGTATATCGTCTATTCAATGTGTTTTTCTTGCGTCGGTCGCCCGTTGCTATGACCAAAAGAACATTCTTTTAAAGGATTGAGAAATCACGTGATAAGTGCACTTATTTCTGAATCAGCTTTCTTTTTCTTTCCTCCTTCATTCCTTCATTATATGCAAACCATTTAAAGCAATTTATTCTGTTCCGACTGCAAACATTACTTTAGTGGGATTTATTATTCTCAGCGTCACTTAAATTATTGTTACGAAATTAGTTTGCTTGTTTTACTGTAATTCTGGTGTAGTTATTAATATACTTTTTTTTATATTATAACCATAAAAAACTTAATATATAATAAGTCTACATTTCAATTTTCTGTTTTTAAATCAATATAATTGTCAAAATAAATGATAAATTTCTAGTGAAAATTTGTTCCTAAAAGATTTATTATGTACAGCCTGAAGCGTTCTTATAAATGTACTCTTTTCTTAAAGAATGCTTTAGGCTAGACATATGAAATCTTTTAGGAACAAATGTTTACTAAACTAACTACAACTTTTATGCAATTATATTAAAAGTTTGTGACGGAAAATTCTATATTTTGAAAAATTTTCGTTAATAACTTTAATTTATATATGGAAGTGGCTAATATTTTCTGAAAATTTAGAAGATCTTATCATCAGCAAATATTGGTAACAACGTTTATCATTATCCTATTTCAAATTATATATGACATTTTATGTGTTATAAAAATAAATTTGTAAAATGCTCTACTAGAATTTTATTATTATTAAAAATATCTGCAACCTTCATTGCATGAAATCATATTTATTTTTATTTTTAATATATATTCATGTAAATATAGCAATTAAATGAAACCAGGAATTCAAAATTATAACTATAACTGTATCACTTCAGAAAAGAGTAGAGGTTCGTTAATTACCACGATCATTGTAAAAATGGTGATAAAATATATATTAGTTCATTAAAATGAAATCCTCGAAAAAGCATCCAGTCCATAAACTTCGAAATCGTAGTCAACTCTTGCATAAATTGATTATAAACTTAATCAATCCTCAAAGTGTTTTTAAACCCATATAAACCACCATTAAGATCATTCCAATTTTATCAATTTATACAATCGTCTGCTCCTTATTAAAGAATCATACGAAGCCAATAATTCTTCTCGTTCGCCCATTAACACAAAAACTTGTTTACGCTGCTTTACGTAAGAATCGCAGCTTCGCGTCTAAAGCCAGGCCATGTTTCCCCGAGTCGTAAACAAAAATGTTCCGAACGACTAAAATGCAGATATTAAATCATTTTCCCCTAATAAGCACAGAGAGCAGCGCACGCAAAAAAGCACATCGGCTCGTCAAGACGCACGGCCACACGATACATCTGTATAATGCACCTCAGTCCAACGATTCGCTCCACCGCAAAAAGTCTCACAGATGAAAATATTCCTACATGCATAAGAACGAGGCTGCGCGGCGCACGCACGAAGCTGCCTCTTTTTGTCCATTACCTCGACACACGCACACACGCACACGCGCGTCCTCGCAACAAGGCGGCCTATTCAAATACATAGATCGCAGGCTTGCGTTCATAGAGACGGCCACAATGGCCAGCTCTTAAAATTTCTCAATGCACCACGACGGCATTCTTGCCCGCCTCATTTCGTACATAGGCGCACACGTCAACGACTCCGCGCCTATACCCACACATTAGCCTTATACTCGCGCGCGCGCCTCTAATGACTTTCCTGTGTGCCTGGTGCGTGTATATAGGTGCGTTGCACACGGTAGCGCGTACAACAAAATGTGCACACGTATATATACGTGTATACTATATGTCTCTCCCAAACGAGTATACCAGCGGCGGCGTCTGTTCTCGCGTATATACACAATTTTCCGCGAAAGCGAGAGCAATTTCCGAGCGCGCGGCGCAGCCAATTAAAGCGCACCTCCGAGAGAGCGAGACTCGAGATAGCGACAATTATCGCGCCGAGTTTCGTGGCGCATGAGAATCCCGAGGTGGGGGGCAGGGGGACCCCCCGCGGGAGCATCGCGGATTCAAGATCACGGCGAAGGGTCGCGGGATTCTCCCGCGCGCTCCGCACATGAGAATGGCGGCGTGAACTCGCGCCACCTCGTACACCGTGACTCTTTCTTTCCACTGCCACCGCAGCGGCGCTTTCGGTTTTCAATTTAAAAGTCTCGTCGAGAGTGAGCGCAAGCCGTGTGCGCGCCTGCGATACGTAGGCGCGATGCGTGCGTGTATGTATACACGCGCCCGTACGGTGTATACACACTCGCTGCTGCTGCTGCTGCATGCCGTGCGCCGTGAAGTTTTTGGAGCGTGTAAATGAAGCGCTTTTTTGCTCTCTCGCTGCTGGAGAAACGGAAATTTCAGTTTCTCTTTTATCCCGCCGATGAGGCTTGAATTCTGATTGCCAAGCGGGCATGTGATTGTATGTTTGCGTTGTTGCGAGGATGGGCTTATTATGCTAATTGATCAGATTATACTTGCTTGGATTTGAGTAAGTTATGATGCGAATTGTGGTACTTGCAGTTCTTGAGAAGTCGAAAACGAGGCTGAGTACTAGAGTGAAAGCTTACTTTGCTAGGGTGTAATATTATCAAAGAGAGAGAGTCAAGAGAAAACAATAGGATGATCTAAATCAAATTCATCCAGCGCATGTATAACTTATACAATAAGTATAGTAAGCTAAAATTCTCACAGTGCTGGACGAAGAAAGGAAAAATATTTGTGAACTATTTAATAGTATCATTATTATAAAACATTCTTATTCATTTCCTATATCTATCACTTTTTTTAGTGTTTGTTTAAACTTGAAACAATTTTCATTACTATGTACGCTTGTATACTTTCTGCAGCTCTTGTGTTACATACTTATTTTTGTTATAGCGCGTGAAGAAACCTGTTATTTTACTCATTCTTGGAGCACAATCGATTTACATTTTCTCAGATGAATGTTTGAATTTTCTTTCGAAACTTTCAATTTGTCGCTATACGAATTGAAAAACTTTCACTTCTCGCATTCACACTCCATTCTCACCCAAAATAAAACACCTCTTTGTGAAAACAGCCTGAGATGCATAAAACGCATGCAGCACCTACCGAGAATAGTGATTTTTTTTGTATAAGATAGTATCGATCCTTATTGAAATCTAAATCGAAATCCCTTCTTTTATTGTACTGCAAGAATGTAGTCACAGTATTCAGACCATAAATTTTCCATTTTATGGATTTTGACAAATCCGATTAACATTTCTATCTATATTTTAAGTACATTATGCTAATTACAATTTTGTCTTTATGTTACAGGTGAGTTATGTATATCCTTCCTTTGCTAAGACTGCCTTCCCACGTGAGTTTGAATATCATATCTAATTTAATATCGTTTATTTACGCATAACTATAAGTTACTGCCTCAGCTCATCATAAAATGTTAGCAACTACATTTTCGTGAGTCGTTTTAATTCAAAGTACATGCATGATCTACTAGAATAAGCGCAAGACTATAAAAAATTATACAGTATTGATACTCAAAAGTGCTGTCCAGCAAAAATGCGATTGCAATCGTATTTGATCCAGTTATAGATTATAGATATAGCCTTGAAGCAGCAAACTAAAACGGATACGAAAATTGATCGCATTAAATTTAATCCTACACCTAAAAAAACAACGTAACGTAAAAGTGGAATACCGGTCTAGTGAGCCTAAAAATGCTCCATTTACGACATTCCTACAAACTTGCCAATAAAAATGCAGTCGCAGCATCGCAGCATTGATATGCCGTTATGCTACACATTTGGATGCCAACCACGGCTGGGTATTCTCTCTTTTACTTGCACCTCATCGGCATTGAATATATACTGCGCCGACGACACGCCGCGTTTTCGAATTCACAGAGCGACAGTTCGCGCTCAGACCGATTGTTATATCGCGAGCGAGGCTCGAAAGCTGAAGCCACCGAGTCCTACTTTCCGATCTTTCCTGCTTTTATCGATAGGCCTCGTGACGTCCAGGACGCCGCGGAGGCGTTAATTAAAAAGTTGACAGGGCAAAAACATTCGGAAACTCTTTTTGCCGGATACACTTTCACGCCGGTAGATCGGATTCTATTGCTTATTTTTGCCTTTTCCATAATAAGATATCGTTGGCTATGCTTTAATCGTCTTTTATTATTGACGTGTACTTTAGATGGTTGAGTTAACACCGATTGATTGGGGATTGAATATCTTGCTGATCGAAGGCGGTTTCGTAATCCGTCTGTGTCTATTTGTTTTTCTGCTGTGCTTGCACTGGACAAAAAAATTCAATCTTTAAATTGTACTTATGTGTACTTTCGCTTCATATGATGATTGTAGTTTTATTCTTTATTATCACGGCACATAGATATCATAAGCTTTATAAATATACATAGACTCACTTTGTTCAACAAAATATCCGAGGCTCATTCTTTCTGTGAATTGAAAAAAAATAGCGAGCTCTACCTCAAGCATGGCCGAGCATTTTGTCTTCAATCACTGCTCGTTTTAGAAGATGATTTAGTCTTTCAAGCGATGCCGTCGTCGTAGTCTGCAGCCGTAGCTAAACAAATCGATCTTGGCCTCCTCGGAGAGCGTCGACGACGCCGGTGGCGTATAAAATGCAATTCGTCGCTTTGAATCAACGTTCTCTCGGAACTGTTTGTCTACTTTTCCCTTTTCAACTGACACATCCGAGTCATCGCACTCTTTGGGAAAATGGAAGCATCACGCGTGAAGCCGTGAACCGAATTAGAATCGATTCATAAGCGTCGCGTCAGCTTCGAGATGTTCTCCCTATCTTTTGCCTCGTTTTAACTCAAATATGGTTAAGAGAATTGGGAGACAGTCCATTTTCCTTAACCGACTATCGACTCGTGCATACATTACTTACATACGCTTATCTTTTAAACCCCATGTTACGCGCTGACGTTTTCTGTTCAATAAATCAATTGTTATACGGTTGCAGGCGGAGAGAAACTTTTCGATTATTACGTCTTGCGCTATATTTGAAGTGCGAGATAGAGAAATAAATATTTCAATTGAGCTGCTTCAATTTATTCATAGTTGTGTATCAACTGCGATTAATCACTTTATAAATTTAGATTGATACCTGATGACTAGTATATTATACATACCATGCATCCCTATATGATGCATGTGCAGATCATTCATTTAAGATATTTATAGTAAACTATTCTTAAAAAAATAAATCTACAAACGATCCAAAATAAATTCTACAATCTGCATTTTAAAAATAGACAATTCAATTTAATTGTATCACTGTGCAGAATTAAGAGTAGTTTGGAGCTTATAGGGTATTCATCATATACGTCAATTTTTCAATTTCATGTACGCGCATGTGATGTATATCGTACGATTTAACTGACACGCATCGATAAATATTGTGGGCGCGGTTAAAAATGCCAACACTTTTTCACAGCTACCGGTGGAAAAATAATACGGTTGTGCAATCTCGCGCAACATCAGTGCAATTTTCCAGCCAAAATCGTTGCATCGTCCAGCAACATTGGTAATGCTATACTATAACGATCGCAGCTCTGCACATCCTCCTTTCTTCTCCGTCTCCCATAAATCTGGGATAGCCGCAGGTACCAGCTCTCAACTACAGTCGTTCCGCAACTATAAAACACGCGGCACCAGCATAACTGCAGACGGACAACATTGCAGCCCAGTTCGCAGTGTACAACAAAACGCACTCAACTATACTCGGACGCAAATCAGACGAAACGAGCATTAATAATGAAATAACCTCGGCGTCGCTCTCCCGCATCGCATCGCTTATAGCTCTCGGTCTGCACCGCCCGGTAATTGCGGAGTACCGGTGCATCGACCTTGCTCTCTCGCGTTCAACGAAAACGAGAGTGGGGATGCACCCACCCGTAGAAAGAGAGAGAGACAGAGAGAAAAGTGTGCTGTTGCTGTTGCTGCTGCTGTTGCTGCTGCTGTTGCTGCTGCTGTTGAGGAGATAGCGAAAGTCTGTTGCTGCTGCTCCGGCAGCTACTGGTGCAGCGCGACACATTCGTCATTCGTTCTCCGCTTATATTCGGGACGGCGCGATTTCGCGCGGCACGCGCTTCCACTCTCAATTATTGCGATTCCACTCTGCGCGAGATCCCAATCTTTCTTCTAATGCTGCTGCTGCTGCTGTTGCTGCCTTCATTTTCTCCTCGCACGGATAAGTATCTCGCGTCCGTGTGTCGTCGTCGTCGTAGACTAAAACGCTCGGCGTGCACTTTTCATTCTCGCTTTTCATTATAGGCATTGTAAGAAGGCCTCGTTAAGAGAGCACACCGTGTGCACTGTTTTAAACTTTTTTCTTCCCCTTTTCTTTTCGTTTCTCTTTGGACGCTTCGCTCGGCTTATATCCCTCTCTCTCTCTCTCTCTCTCTCTCTCTTTGTCTCTTTTGCTCTGCAGCTTCCTCTTTGGCTTCTCCGACGAAAGCGAGAGCGAGTGTCTCGCGCGCACTGCCTTCATTAGCGATAACGATGGAGATTTTGTAGATTTTTCGTGGGAGGCTCGGGCTGTTAGAGGGGAAACGCTGATGAGCGCTGATTGTTTTGACTTCGTTTGGGATATTCAATGTTGTGGGAAAGGTTTGCTTTTAGATTCATGAAATTATGTTTAATTTTTTGACGTCGTGTCTTCAAAGTCATAAGTATGCATTTGGAATATTGTTCTTAGAAAATGGGAACTAAAATTATTTACATAACTTTCGCGAAAATCTTCGAAGAAAATCAAATAAAGCAACTTATGTGACTAAGCCAAAACTTGACGTCGTCTATTTTGATCTATTCTGTCAAAACTGAAGGCAGACTTACAGGATGTTATTAAATCACTGTGGTCATTCTTTATGATCCCATCTAATACTTTTGAGCGCAGAGAAGATAGTATTTTACTTTATTAGTGTGTGACTTTTCCATTTCACATAAATATTTCAAAACTAATTGCATCTTTTATAGAAATTATGATTATCTTCACGCTTTTAGTCCGAGAAAATTAATTATTTATATATTTTTTTGCAAATCACGTTCGTATTTTTTCTTCGTCAAAAATAATGCGTCGTAAATCATAATGTTGTCGTTTCGCGCAATTTAAGAATATTGTGCGTGAAATTAAATAAGAACTGAATTCGTGCAAGAAATCAGGAGGTGAAAGACTAATATTTAGGTAGTATGATCTACCTGAAAAATGTTGATAATACGGTTATTAATTTATGGCATTCCTTATTTTGCAGTTACAGCGTTGACTAGCGGAAACAATTTTCGTTTCTTTATAACGATTGAATTCTTGCGCAGGTTATCCATTATACCGGTTGATTAAAACTCTACAAAAAAACCTTAGTGTTTTAATTTAAAGCAGTTAACGTGTACATACATATGTGCCACACACGTATGAAATATGGGATACTTGAATGTAGAGTAAAACTAACGAAATTCCCGAACAAAAAATAAGTTGCGTTAGTCAATAATTGGTCGGGTGAACAAATGCTCGCGATTGAGTTAACCATTCCTCCATTTTCGACATCTAAAATTACTCAGACTCCTGCAATACTTTCTAAGTATATATTTTAATTTTTAGCGCAAATAATTTGTTCTCAAAATATTTTTCCTAACAACTTAATTGTCAAATGAATATTGATGAGTCTAAATCAATTTGCACAACGCAAGGGATTTGGAAACTCATTGTGAATTATAATGTATAATAAATTCGAACTTTTTTACTTTTTAAAATATTAAAATATTGATTTATATTAATTGCCGGAAATTTTTATTTACTGTAAAATTATCTAATTAAAACATAGGATGTACGCAAAACCGAGATTAATCATAATTATCGCTATAGATATATTGAAAAAAATGATACTGGCAATGAAAACATTTTCTTCTGCAATCAATAAACGATTTAATGTCTACTAATTCAATTACATGTATAAAAAAATTGTTTATTTAAAAACGTAGTATTCGTGTATAATAAATGCAATTAACTCAATAAAGGGTTTCTCCTACATACTACATCGATAGCAATTAAATTTAGAATTGTTACATAATTATTATTATTAAGCGGGGCAAATATAAAGCCACTTTTACTTTATAACCCATGATCCCCATAAGCATGTAATTTATCCGACTACAGGGGAAAGGCCATTATAAAATTGAAGCGAAAAAAAGGCGCATTTTCAATCGCCACAATTACTCATATTAAATCCTTGACAACAAAGCCTATCAAAATTATAGCAATCAATACGAGAGTTTGCCAATTCGGAAGACTCCTCTACTTTCCCCCGACGTTCAAAGCGGAACTTGTGCACTTGCCACAATCTCTCAATTTCGTTCGTTCTCTCTCTCTCTCTCGCATAGTGTACACACAGAAAACGCGATTGGCGTACTCGCGCGATGTTGCGAGAGTTATTATTATAACTCATCGCCCTTTCGCAACACTCTCGTTACCGTTATTACCGCGCATTGTCCGCGATATCGATATACCCGGCGCCGCCGGATTAGTTCCTTCCTAAAGTATAACGACTCGCTCTTTCTCTCTCTTTCTCTGGTTAACCAGCTTGCGTCGCTCGCTGTATCATTTATCTTGCGATCTGTTTTTAAGCCGCTTCGCGCATAGTCTCTTCGCGCTTCAGCGATTTTTAACGATTTTTAAGGAAAGTTCAGGATATTTACACGCGCGAAAAACACTGATTAGCGCAGGAACGACGGCAAATGAAACTATCGCGAACATATATTCAAAATATTTATCGGAGTGGAGATTCTAGTTACCGTATAAATAACTGTTATATATTTGATACTATAATAACGATAAGTAAATATCCCATATTGGACGAACAAATTTATTTACTTACATAAGTAAATTAATTATACGCGTAGTATTGAATATCCATGAATAATTTTTTCACAGATCAACCATTATTGCGTAAATTATGCACATTTGAAAAATTTCCTATTACCGAGTTTAGGTTGAAATTATAAGTCGAAGAATTATAAGTGAGCAATCCTCGCAAACATTACCGGTATCATTAAATTCTAAATAGCCTATTAGCGATCGAACTTTTAAAATGTTCGAAATTCCCAATACACACACACACACACTTTAATAAGTTCTCAAGTGTACTGGAAAGTATAGCAACGCGAGCAATGTACGAGGAATATATCTTTGAGAAAAGAAAGTGCCAATGGAATTATCAGCATTTTTAGCATCGATCGTCGCGCTCGATTTATACCGGCCTCTCGAGTACTCGGCGCTGAATTCGCACTCGTACAAGCCCCAAAATATATACATATAATACTATAGAGATTGCGCAATAGCCCACGTACGCTTGCACGAAGAAGCTACTACTCCATTTTTGCGTAACCACATGGGTGTTAACGTACAATGCGCGCTCCGTTTACGTATATATTCGAGCAGAGCCCGACTGCCCTGGAATGCGTCTATTATACAATATGCACCTATGCTCGCGCGCACCAACATGATATGCGCGCGCCGCCGCCGCCGCCGCCCCTTTTACACTTCTCGTATTGAATCATAATTTGTAATGCGGGCGGCCCGTTCGTTAGGAAGTTTTTTCTTCCGTGAAATTAACTTTTCTTCGACGCTATTGGGCATTCTGGAGTAGAAAAGAGTGTCTACATGCGATCGGCTTATGAAATCTGTGATTGATGGTTAGAGTGCGCGACGTCGAGCACAACTTCCTGAGAGATGCGGAACGAGTGCTTTGTCGAACACAACGTATCATAATCCTGTGTATTTTATAATAAACGCCATGTCGTTTATAGTCTTTTATATGTTGGCTGGCTTTATTTAGTCAACCGGACGAGGGATTGCGTATTGTGATTGTATTCAGTCCGAGTTTGAGTACAGAAATACTTCTGCTTTGATTGAAACTTCACAAACTAAATTGGATAAGACGTGTTATATAATAGGTTGTAGTCATTTTTTAATAAATTAAATGTTTTCGTAGAATTGTTCTCCAAAAATTAGTTCGATTTTGGAATAAACGCGGATTCCTTTTTATCCTACCAATAATAACACTTTTGGATTGTGTTACGAGTAATTGATCGTTTTCTACTCGGAATTGTTTTAAGATAATAATTACATCCACTCCTTACTTAAATTATTTTTCAATTAGCGAAAAGAGTTCATGAATTTTGCTTGAGCGTTTAAAAGTATATGCATGGGAACTGAAAACTACAAATAAATAAACTATGTCATATTGCTCCATAATTATTATACTTGAATAAATTACAGCTAAAATATCGGTAAAATAGATCAAAATCGTGAATTTTCACAGCATGTGAAAAATCTCTTCTCATGATTTTGAATACAAAATCTTTCTCTCTCTCTCTCTCTCTCTCTCTCTCTCTCTCTCTCTCTCTCTCTCTCTTTATAATTGAAATTCATTTATGATAAGTAGCTGCTCGCCCTCCACTGTAAGTTCTCGTGCGTGTTACTGAAATTTTGTAATCTGTCGAACTTGCCCCACGTTCATCGCACAGGTACATATTATAATACTGTTTATATATATAGCCGAGCTCGAGAGTGGGAAGCGTTTGGATTCGGCGCGAAATAATATGATAAAGAGCGCTGCCAGTGTTTCGCACGTGAATTTTCGCGCTCGCCGACTTTCGTGCATTATGTGCACACCCACACACACACTTGGCATTATCCGCGTTCGAGCGACGGCGGCGGCGTGCATCGAATCAGCGCACCGTGCACGTGTGTGTGCGCGTGTTGCATTCGCCTTTACAGTGTCTATATATATATGTGTGTGTATAGGAGATCAGGGCGGGTGAAAGGCGCGGCGCTGGCGCTGCTGCTGCCGCTGCTGCTGGCGCGCGATGCCGCCGTAAAAAGTTAATTCGAGGCAAATTTTCCTTCGCTCCTAATCGGAATTCCATAACGTGACACAATCGACGCGAGCTCCGGCTCCTAAGCTTATGAGATAATCTTCAAAAGTGCAGCCCCCCTCCCCCATACTATCGCGAGTTGTACACTTATTCTCGGGCGCGATTATTCAAATTTGCTCGCGGACTGTGCGACGGGATGACCACTGCAAAAGCTGCGCGGTGTGCAAGCGTTTTGGTTTTTCTTCGGGTCAGGAAAACTTGAAAGGTATACATAGAGATTTGGTGCGGTGTACGCATGAGGCAGTAATCATTTATTTATCGCTAATGGCCCCTTACGAGTTTAAGAGGAATTTTAACTGATTATTAACGGTTTTGTCCGCCTCTGAAAGTGTAAAAAAAACCGTTGGGAACCTAAAACTAATTATTTCAGTCTCCGCGCGACTTTTGCTCCATTTTACAATGTGGATTTCCTCGGCTAATAGCTCTCAAAATGTACTAAGTGTGTGCGCTCCATAGAGACACTGATTATTAAACGAACATAATTATTGTTGTGATTATTCGAGTGTCAAAATTAGCCATAAACGGGATCATTTGGCTCGCTGTTCCCACAGTTTTATGGACCTCCTGCTGAATTTAAATAATACTCTAGAATGCGCGTTACCGAACACTTCGACTTTTACAACGGCTCAAAAGAAAAAAGTTTTACCTTTAAAACATCTTAATATTCTAAAAAAAAAACACATATTCTACTAATGTCTAAATTTGGTCAAACGTTCAAAGTAAATTTTTATGACTTTCTAATGATTGCATCACGCAATAAGATATTTTTATCGTCAAGATTAACAAAGTAAATGTTAAAACATCAAAGGGCATAATAATTTTAGAACAATCAAAAGGATTAGATCTTTAAAAACCTGAAAGATCGTAAACGTCACGCGTCACGTGCATTATGTGATTTGCTCTATACATCTATTGGGATCAGTAGATACATTCCGAGTACAGTCAGGCGATTTACGTACACGCAGAAAACAGCAATTCTTTTTCAATTCAAACGCACTAATGATTGATGCAATTATTCTTTTTAGTGTACATTATATAAAATTTGAATCGATGTAGGTTTTGATGTCGGACTCGGAAAATGCTCAGTTATTTGTTTCCTAATAGTGCACTGCTATCGTATATAGTCATCAAAGTAATACACGCTTGTTTGACATTTCCTCATCGTCCAATTATTTGTTCTTGCAATAAGCTTGTACCCTTTTATCTTCAAAATACATCATCTCAAATTTTGTAAGTGAATTTTGGAGTTAACGTGAGCATAATATACTTTATCTGATAATCACCAACGCTATAAACTACATTGGTAAAAGCTATCGTACAGCGGTGATTTAACAGTTACGTACCTACTTACCATTAATGCAGATATTTGAGCTATATTTACATAACGCTCTATATAAATATTACTTTTATTACAAAAGTCATAACTAGATGTAACGCTCGCGATTTCCCTCTTTTCGTAACCCATTGGAATGAAGCTTCAGTGCCTCACCTCGGCTTCGAAAATTTCCATCCATTTCTCGAAAACACCGTTGCAAAGTCTGCGCTTTCTTCGCAAGCAGAAAAATGAGGAAGTCGGCCTTCTCCGATCCTTTTTTTTGCTTTTCTGCCTTTCCACTGATCAAGAATGACCGAGGAACAAAGGTCACGAGTGTATATAGACGACCTTGTATTATATCCGGGTGCGTGTGCAGACCGCACGATCAGAAGCCCGGGCATTTTCATTTTTTGCTTTGCTCAATACTTTTGTTGTACCTTTTCGGCCGCGGAGGAGACATTTCTTAAGATCGAGACCTGATGTATATCGTTTGTATGACGAGGACCGAACAATAAAAGCCATTATTTCGCTGCCGGATGACTTTAGTGCGGTGTCTATTTTAATCTTAGGCCATATGTTTATGTCATATCAACGTGAAATTAGAAGCTTAGTGTTCGATCAAATTTTCTACTACATTTAATAATATATCGATTTTTAATAATAAAGTTTTTGTTGGCTAATTGACGGTATCATTACATGCTATTACTTAACCAGTCACTGAAAGAAAATTCAAGAAAAGTATTTTTTTTTGTCTAATTGTGTTTCTCACAATCTGGACAAAGTCGCGGGCATAATTATTGTTCGAAATATCGTTCAACCCGTTTTATTATCCCGAGACAATAATAGACACTCTTAACAATGTAATTTGCGCTAATTACCCTGTAAAAGTATATTTATACCGCGTGGGGCAGGCATTTCTAAACGCCGCCAAGATTTTTTGGCTCAAACCATAAAAATAATTGAATGGCTTTAGGTGGGTCTGTATAATAATCGGTGCGCAGCCCAGCCGCACATATTGCGCAACGCTCGAAAATCGCAAAAATACAAAATCCTTACGTTGTCACAAGTGAATGAGCGAGTTTCTCCGACTCTCTGTATCCGCGATCATAGACACACATACAGACACACACATACACACGTATGGCCTATTAGAGAACACGGACAAAGCGCGGCTCGGCGATTCGAAATTGAACCATGGGAAGTTGGCACATTCCGGTGGCTTCGCTCGGGCGCATTCTGTAATACGGGGCGTTCGAATCGCAAGCCGCGCACGCTCGCTTACTCGTACGTATACATACATACAGAAAGAGAGAGAGAGGGAGAGGGAGAGAGAGAGAGAGAGAGAGAGAGAGAGAAAAAGAGAGCGAGAGAGCGAGAGAGCCAGAGAAGTCCATGACTCTGGCACCTTTCTTATTTGAGCGGGCCCAGCGCGAGCTAGGAGAGAAATAGAGCAAGCCACGGCGGCTGTGGCCACGCCCTGGCCACGGCGTGTATACCTAGAGCTCGCGAGAGAGCTCACCCTTCACCGCCGTGTGCGTCACCTTCTCTCTCTCTCTCTCTCTCTATCTCTCTCTCTCTCTCTCTCTATCTCTCTCTATCTCTCTCTATCTCTCTCTATCTCTGTGTCGGCGTACACGGGCTACAACGAGGCTGACTAACTCCACCGATACACCGCGCGACTCCGCGGGCAGCTTCGACTAGGATAAATTGCTCTTGATTACGTATGTGTGTTTAGCTCTATGCGTTTGTGTATCTGTGTGTGTGCGATCGCGACGAGAATCGGTGATATCGCTGATTCTTAACTGCGAGTCAGTGATTGCCTGCCTTTTTTGGCTGATTTATCACTGAGGGTCGCGGGAGAGATGTGGCCGCCGCGGGGGCAGTGTTGCTCGCGGGCAACGGGGG
>UELU01146974.1:15591-33485 GCA_900490025.1 Megastigmus dorsalis | reverse complement strand
GGGGGGGGGGGGGGGGGTACTTGGTGTGTGCGAGCGCGAACAATGGTTTAGCGATTTTTAGTAGCTCTCCTGCGCTCGCGAGCCCAAGATTTCCGTGAGCCTTTTTTTTCTTGCGCTTATAAGAAGATGCTCGATTATTGTATTGACAAAGTTATAATTCAATTGAGCTTGCCATACGTAAGAGCTTTTTCGACCGAATCTAAAATTTCTTTTTGTTAAATTCTAGGAAAAGGTGTTTTCGACGCGCTTATGGAAATTTCTAATGCAATAAGCATATTAATTATCCTTGAATGCCACAGTTTCAGTTGATTTTATGAAAGAAAAATGATGCATATTAAAATATATTATTCGTTTTTATAAAGCGTGGGCTCGCCTATAATCTAATAAAAACGATATTGAATATTTCTCTAACTTGCGTGGAGTGCTTTTCTAATTTCAATTTTGGTGCTTCTAACAAGTACAAGTCCGTGTATTCATTGTTCATCAATTTAAATCACTTTTATGTAGAAAATAGTTTTGTGGGAAAGACAAATGACTTTTCAACTTCCCAGTACATAAAACCCTTTATTTATTGCATTCTTGATCAATGATAGTTCTGTATTGTATTATGTGCCACAATTAATTTTGACAGCTTCAAAGCACGCACCCATAACAATACAGAAATATTTTAATCAGCTGTCATAATACTCGCTGGCGCTCTGCGCTCTGTCTTATACAGATTTCAAAAAGTAAAGGTCCATTTGCATTTTTATCCATTTCGTTATTCATTATCGGAAGTAATAAAAACAACTATTTTCTCACAGTGAGCATACCGAATTGTATATGTTAAGTGTATCTTGTATTCACAATTTGAAGTGGAACTATCGTAAATTTGAGCAGCATCTGAAATGTTATGCCCGTTTCAAAAAATAATCCCACGAGAATTTGTTTTCTTAAACGGTATAACATTGTTTTGAGATTGATGAAACTACAGTTTAAGTTCTGTCTCTCTCTCTCTCTCTCTCCTCCTACTCTGCAGCAGCGCCGACGTGACTAGCAAAGTTTTTTCAAGCAACTCTAAAAATCGTATAATTTTGTAGCATTACACTGCTGCAGAGAGCAGAGCCAAGCAGCAGCAGCGCTCTATATTCAAATGCACAACTTTTACGTACACCCGCTGAGCGACTTGATTTTTTCGATAGGAAGGTAGAACGCGCGCTCCGCATGTGTGTCCCGTTCTAAAACTCCGGCGAAAAATATATCTTTCGCGCGGTAAGTCGCTCGAAACGAAACGGCGATCGTATTTTGTCGGAGTTAGCGCTCGTAAACGCGCAAAATCACGTTTAAAATCAAAAATAAACTGCGAGTGTCGTTATAGAACGATCGCGCTTGATGTAGGCGAGTCAAAACAAAAACTGCGCGTGCGTCTGGGGCACCGTCGCGACTCTTCTCCGCGAGATCGTTAGCCTCGCGCGCGAAAGAAAAGTTGTGGAAAAAAGCCGTTCGGCATCAGCGACGACGTGACGGCCGTAAGACGGACTTCCGAAGCTGCGCGCCTTCTTTTTTCTTTTTCTTTTTTTTTTCTTTTCGTTACCGCTGATTCTCTAATTCCTTCGGCTCGTCTCACTTTCGTTTCGCGCGTTGCTCGCTGCAATGGCAAGGCTGAATGTTTTTTACCGCCGGAAATTGTCGCCCGTGTCGAATTGGATCGCGCAGTAATGTTTCTTTTGCTCTTTCTTGCCTGGTCGGCCGCACTTCTGCAGTGCAACTGCTTAAGACGTTCAATCATTATGCGACTCTGGGATGAGTTTTGCTGCTATAATAAAATTATATTACTTTTTTATTTGTAAAAAAGTAATTACTTCGTGAGTAAAATAACGTTTATTGAAAATGATTTATATGTATTTTATAATGCGGCTAGAAATAAATGTAAAAATTGTTGGGTCTAAGTATATATTATTTAAAACATCTTTTGATGGTATTGGTCACTAATTTCAATTTCAAAAAATCATATTTGCTATGTAATACATTATTTTATTAAACTTTTAATATCCATGCATTTTTTATAAAATTTATATAAAATACCTGTGCGAACAATTGAAACCATCCAATATCGTATATTTTAATATCAATTTATGCACTTGGAATATTAAATATTTTAAATTGAATTTCTACATTTTCGTAAATCCGCGATCGTGTCAAAGCATTTATATCCACGAACGTGCATTTTTCAATAAACTTTTTCCATGAAAAAGAAAACAACCACGGCAAAAATAGAAAACAGCGGCGTAACGTTAATTCGCAATTTTTCAATCCGCATCACGTTTGCGCTACGGGTGCAGGCTATAACGGGACGTCCATTTCAATGGTCCGATGCTCAGCGCAAGAGTTTGTTGTACCCGCGATGAGAGGGTCACCAGGTTTAATTGGCCGATCGATTCGGATTCGCCCGAGTGTAGCAGCAGCCGCGGCAGCAGTGGCGGCGGTGGTCGTGTGGCTTTTTCCTTGACACGCTTGTAGAGTATAGGGGCTCTCGATTTCATCGGTCGGGGAAACGAGATAAGCATCCGAGACAAAGGAGAGCTGTTGCTGCTGCTTCTCTCGGACCGATTTCTTAAACGCTGCTGCCACACCGCGTGTGTCTTTTCTTTTATTCACTCGTTCGGACTAGTGACATTTTTATGTCAGGGCTTTTTTTCTAATTGAATCTGGCACTCGGCTGATTTCGAGGCACGATTGTCTAGGCGCGGGCTGCCTAATGTCCCTACACTTTTCGTGGTTGCGTGTACATGTATATTTTAATTGATAAGTATATATAGATGTGCACGATTAAGAATGAAATCTTTTGCAATTGTGCGTACGCGCGTATAGTTTAGGTTGCGATACGCAAGGAAATTTGTAGATTGTTAAAGATCTATTTCGTACCATTATGCGAGGCAATTGCGTTTATAGATGCAGTGAGAATTATTGAGTAGCGAAATATATTTAAAGTTTTATATTGATAATAATACTAGATAAAAATATATTTCGGTTGCTTTTAATTTTCAAGCAATAAATAGTTCTTATTATGCACTTGAATGTAATTGGAAATAAATAAATATGTATATGGAAAAAGTTGAAACTAATTTGTTGAATATCTTAGATCTTATCTTTGACTAAAATGAAGGAGAACTGGATTGAATCAAAAGTTATTTTTAATTTACATAGTAATTTTTAATTACACTGCACTAAATAGATTCGCTTGTTACTACATAATTATAAATGCATTGCACTTATATTTAGGATTTCAAAGTGACTTTTTGTTTTTCTTTATATCAGTTCATTTCTATGTTTACTCATTGCGTAAGTTTATGTATCCTAATGAGATGTTTCTCATAAATATTGTCCTCTTTTTTTAGAAAATATAAATAAATTAACGGGTTTTCGTAACTGTTAAGAACATTCAACTGCAAATTTTAAAATAACTTATTTTTGTTCTAAATTTTTTAGTTTTTACTGCTGTTTCAATTTGCATATATTATATAGCGTGATTTCTGATTTATTTAGAACGTTCTTAATTTTCGTTTTCAAAGTCGAATTTTAAAATCTCTTTGATATTTCTATAGTCCTAAAGCTCAAGTGAGCTGATTGCAAACGAGTTTCAAGTAATTTATCGCTACGTGGCTTGAACTCGTTGACTGGCTCAAAAGAAACGGAACGGACAACGTACAAATAGCTAAACGCATGTGAACACACCAGCGATACATCGGATCCCAGCCGCTTAATTAATTGTCCGCAACCTGTGCAAGCCAAATGTGCCGCACTCCCGAATTCTAATAATACACTTTTGGCTCTTGACGCGCATGCGTGAACTGGATAATAAGAAAAGCAAGTTTCTCGGCCATTACTTCGCAATCTGTTTCCGTTGCTCTTCATCCTATATGTGTATATATACATATAGACTCGTTTTATGAAGAATTACAAAAATGAATCACGCGACCGACTGAAATAATCGACGTGATGCTCGAAACTGGATGTGCAATAACCGGAAAATTTCATTACATGTATACGTCGGGTAACAAGATCGTAATACTGTATTTATACTCGCAATTCATATATGTCTAAACATGAAATCTTATTTTTTTATTTATGCGTAATCTTTTACGATGTAAAAAAAGTCATCGATGATCTCGATTTCTAAATCCGAGTACTTCTACATTTTCATACAATACTCCTTTTATAAGTGGAATTCGTATCCTTGACTTATGCATAGAGTTTTTTCCAATTTATCAATAGACGCTTACGTTTTTTCCCTCGAAGAAAAGCTCGAGGATGACGAACAAACTCGCTTTTATCACCGAGATTTCCCGCTCGTTCGGTTACTTAATCATGCGTTTCACGAGCGAACTGCATAAACAGCCTTTTCATTCCTGTACGATTACTCGACATTTCCGAAGAGCTGTGCGCGCCTCGAGGATGCACGGTGCCGTTGAACTTTACCGCGCGCGCGCGCATCTAGAAAAATTCTAACGGTGCTTTGAAATCACTGCTTCTTGGCATGCCATATGCTTTTCTTCCGCACTGCTGATCTTGGCTTCGGACTAGGTGCAAGAAATTCATTTAAAATTGCTTCGTCACTCGCTATTGCCTTTCGACGCGTATAAATTTGCGAACACGTTAAATATTGATCGCTGCCATTCTTCCAAATATAACCGCGCTGTTATTATTTCAAAATTAATCTAAATTACGAGGAAGGCGGAAAACTGCGTAATATAATTAAACTTTTCTTTATCGAAAACTCCGTTACGATAATGAACGAGGCATTAAAGTTTGATTATAGATTTAACAGTATAGTACAATTGATAGAGCAAACGATTTGTTCCGCACATGCAAACGCGTGTATCGCATATATGTTATTAAAGTAATTGTTTGAACTGGTGGCCCGATACAAAGAGTGTTTTAAAAAGTATAGACGCGAAATAATCATCGTAATTAATTTAAAGAAAAGCACGCAGCGAGTTCCGGGTTTTCAGTAAAATGCTAATTATAGATATTTACATTTCACCCATGCCGGTACACACGTGCTCTTTTCTAAATTTTATTTTCTTTATCTCGGTTTCGATAGACGCGCGTGAAAAGAATAAAATAAACAAGGACAGACCGAGGAGAGCCCGAAAGAAGATATACACGCGCGCAGGGAAACAAATCAAGTGGCAATGATTTACGCTTGGCCGTTGTCGATGCAGTAGTCGCGAGCTCGTCCATTAGCGGTAATAATTTAATTGAAAGCCGCACTCATGACAAAAACAATACAAGAATGGAGAAGGGAACGGAGAGACACCGCGACGACCCACACTCGATTCTGCGATTTTCTTAGGCTACTTAAGGGAATTGACGTAATAACAAATTTTATAATACGCATGAATAATTGAATCTTGGCTGATTTTCTGAGAAAATGGAAATTTCTTGATTTTTACATAGTGCGCAGTATTCTATCGGCAATCTACATTTGAAATGCTATTGGAGAGACTTTGATTTTCCAGTCATGTAAGTTTTATGATTGAGGAAACAAAGGATCGAGTGCGTCAATTGCAGTTGTTACAACGGAGACGCACGTCTCATGAATTTATAATGGAGTTTCATTCGCTACTGTATTAGAGCAATTGTATACTGTTGAAAGCAGCTCCATAATTATAATCTACGCTGAATTTTTGCCGATCGCATTATTACCATTTTATAATTCTAATAGAAAATCGTACCTTTGTACATGTGATACTAAAATATTTCGCTTAGAGAATTGAAAGGACAGCTTTTTATTGCACAGTGAAATGGCTTTGATTAATGAAACATGATAAAAAGAATACGCGCGTAGCGAAGCTCATTATTTTCTATAATATAACCTTGTAAACGGAAATAAAAAATAAATAACATTTTTATACTTGCAAAAATTTCAATGGGATAAAATGATGTATATTTTATGTAGTTCAAAATAAATGCGAGAGCTACGTGCGTCGAGGAATAATTTTTAGATTTACCTCTGATGTAATCTTACTTGAATAATTTGTCAGAACGTACCGACACAGATATGGAAAAACTCATGACTTCGAATGATTACAGTATAATATATTACCGTTGAATACTTCCTATTACTTCATTTATTTGAAACTATTAAATTGTACATATGTTCGTACACATTTTCTTCGATTATTTATGTATATCTTTACATCATATAGTTTTTTCAACTTATGCAACTAAATATTTTTAATATTATGATTTTTGTACATCTAGTTTATAACTATAAACGAACATGAATATATGTTGCAGCAAAGCCAGCAGTGAGTTGCCTAATTTTCTTTTCCACGCGAATTCTCGATTTTTTCAAACAGTTCGGTACAGGATTTATAAGTCGGTTTCCTACAATTGCACCTACAATAACATGCAATTAAATCTTAAAATATTTTCATATTTGATAAAGTAAAGAATGCCAGCAGCAAAACAAAAGCAACTGCTCAAACAGGTCCATTGTTAAGACTAATGAACGAATAATAAGTGCATTGAGAAATTTTCGTAAAACTGGTATTTACACTCGGTGTACATTTTTACCTCTGCACACTTCGAGTGGACTGGAAATTTCGCACAAGGCCACCGCTGCAAACTCCATTACGCAGACATGCACAAGCTTCAATTTTGTATTTTCTCTCTCTCTCTCCCTCTCTCTCTCTCTCTCTCTCTCTCTCTCTCTCTCTCTCTGTCTCACTCTCTCTCTCTTCCTCACTTGCAAACTCAAAGAAAATCGCTATCCAGCCTCCACATAAGAAACGAAGCGATGATGCAACTAGTGGGTATAACAAAGCAGTGCAGCGACGCAGCAGTAATCTTCGAACTCCAATTACGCTCCTGTTTTCCTCCCATTGCCGCCCGAAAATCAGTGCGTGCACTAGCCACGCCATTACGCCATTTTTCGGAGCTGTACACCGTAAAAATTCCAAAATTTCGACTTCTGAGAAGAAGTGGTAAAAAAACACTTGCGCCGCGGCAAACCTGCACAACACCGCGCCGCGTCGTATATATATATATATATATCGTCGTTATAGGACTATGGCGCGCACACCCCATCAGCTCGAGGGCATGCGCACTCTGTAATATCTCGCTCGCAGCCCGGGTTATGCAAGTCGAGCGAAAGAAGTCGGGCTCTATTTTAATGCGACCGCGAGTCGCTCGCAAAGCAGCACTATAATTTACGAGTTTTTCGGGGGGATAGCGCTCGAGGAAATCGGTATGCGCCGCCGCCGCTGCAACGATCCTCTCGTCGATCGCCGATACATGTGCGCCTTACATACACACGCTCTATGTACGCACTCTCGTAATATGCAAAGGAGTTGCCTGCAGTCGCAAATTGTTTACGCGCCGACCTCGTAAAAGCTGCGGACGAGGCCCTGGCAGACTCTCGCGGTTATATTACGCGCCGTCGCGGCGACCAATTACACCGGCCGAGGCGCGTAAAAAACATTCTGTAGAGCGGAGGCGCGCGCGCGCGCGATGGGACCGCCTATATGTATAGTATACCGTAACGTGGAATCGAATATTATGCGCACGAGGGATTTTTTTCCTTCCTGATTGCAGCGCCCGCGCCCCACGCTCTCCCAAAGGAAGTCAGCGAATTTTTTTTTCTCGCCGATGGAGCATGTAAGTTAGCGCTGCGGCAAACCTGCAGTGACGCAATGCGCGCCGCGAGTTTGTGTGTGGACGGTATAGAAACTGTATGGTGCCGGGAAGGAAAACGATTTTTCATCCCCGTTTACGAGAATTTTACGGATTTTGTGGATCGAAAAGTTTCTTGTTAAACGAGTAATGCACGCAATTCGCTCGGATTTTTGCGCCTGTTTAATGTGTTGAGCGTAAAATGAGATATGCAAAAGTAGTTGCTCATGCCTTTTTTCAGCGATAAATCCCCTGCGTTATGGCAGTTTTCTCCTCGGGATGTGTACGGGTATTGTGCGTGAAATCGTCTTGTCGAACGCGATTTATCAGGACCATATACCGTATTTTATCATAGGTAGATTTAATTGGTTCTTTGGCTTAATTTATTCGCTGCTTCCTTATTAGTGTAAAAATTGCTACAGTTATAACTTCTGACTATATACTGCAATATCGTTATATGAATTTAAGAAGGCTTTGAATTTGGTATCACTTAATTTACCACATTAGGAAGTGGATTTTTTCAAAATGAAACATTTTTTAACTTTTTTTAGAACTATAAGTTCCCCTAAAAGTAATTTCCTCCCGTTTCTAAAGCAAATTTGTAAAATATTTTTAATAGCCTTTTTAATTTTGAATTCATTAATACACATAATTAAATACTAGGAATAATTTAACTTGATAAATATTCATTAATTTATATGTTATTTTGTGTACCAACGCTTATTTTTCTCTCGATTTTAAATTGGAGCTTTTTAACTTTATTACCATAAAAATTCTTTGAAAATGTAACATTCGAATTCTGCCGACAATTCCTATTCGAATGTAACATTTTCAAGGAATTTCTACGGTTATAAAGTTAAAAAATACCGTTTTGAAGTTGGAGGGAAAACGAACATTTGCAAGACCTTCTTTTAACGCGATCTGAGGTGCTACCATTTTGTACGGAACCAACAATATATCGTTTAATTTTTTAATCGGTCTATATTATAAACTAAATTTTTAACATAATTGTACAGTTAAATTCATAAATTATAAATACAACTCTTGAACTGCTACAGCAAGTACAATTGTACAAAGAAAAATTCATAAAAATTATATTGTAAATCAATAAAAAACATGATGAAAATTTTGACTGCTCATAAATTCTTGACTCGGCTCATATTAAAATATAAGCCTAATAAAATAGTAGTTGAAAACCTTTAACATAAGATGAAATATCCACGTTTTTCGCTTGAGACTTACATTTTTTAATAAACAAGTCACTTCCTCCAACTACTCGGTAACTTTTTACGTGAACTGAAGTTTCCTTCAACAAAGGTTCTAAGCTTAATATCACGATGCTCGTCGGTTCAAAAGCGTATGAGCTACTTTCAAAAGGATTTTACAGACTTTTTTTTAAAGTTTCGAAACTGAAATATATCATAGCAACTTATATTAACGGCAAACAATTGCTGATACAGCATTAACGTAATTTTTTTCTTTAATTACTTGAGTTCAATGACATTAATATAAGTTTTGACTTATAAATGTAAACAATTAGCTTTCTCGATTGATCTATAATCACCACTATTTATAATTCCTCAGGTATAATTAATACATCATTAATCACATCTTAATACACTCTAATTACAGTTTATTCAAAATATTCTACCCGACACGGCCACGAATTAAGCGCGTGTAATCGATCCGCGCCGCACGATTTATAACATTATTAAACTGAAAACACAGCTGCAGAAGCTATACACGCGCGCAGCATCGCAGAAAAGAGTCTCGCTGGTGTAACGGCTCTCGCGTGATAAAAGAAGCTCAACGAACGGTTCATAACACTCGCGCGCACACACGCGTATCAATCATAAGTCATGAGTGCGGTGCTATAGAGTATATATTATACTTTCGATATTACGGCTGCAGCAGCGATCCAAGCGCGATAGACAGCGCTCGAGCGCAAGTGCATCTATGCAGCGGCGTTAATACTGCCATTCATAGCAGCGTTAAACAGGCTGCAGAGGAGGCTTTAGATCTCATCTTGCGGTGGCACGTACTTTAACGACGGGCTCGTTAAACGGCGATAAATCGATGCGCGCTTAGCCGGGCAGCTGCGAGCTTCGTATGCCCGCGAAACTCGAAAAGGCGTGTGCATATCTGCGTGATCCTACTTACAAGGTTGTGGGCACCGATGATTTACGACTCTGCCTCTGCCAGGCCACAGCTCGGGCTCGTCATCGTTGCGGTGCAGGCGATTAGCAGCGCGCTGGCCGCAGCGAAAGAATCGAGAAATTGAAGAAAAAGAGAGCAAAAACACTGCAGTGCTCGGTCCTTTGTCGATGGAGTGCGGATCTAGAAACTTGAGCGGAACGAAATGGCAAACTCGCGGCTAGACGCGTACGAGTATAGCGCGCGTTTATCGAGAATCTCGCTCTGGTGCTGCTAGACTATAGGAAAGGATAGATCGCCCCACCGATGTTCTTCTTTTTTCGTTCATCCCGTCCATTATGATGCATCCTCGGCGACGGATTTAATAGATCGATTAGATCCGCGACCTCGTCGCCCACGATAGTTTCCCAAGCCGACGCAATCTTGATGAACAAGCCCCTTTTTCGGCGACTGCGACTCGTGGATATAATAATGTTATGTGCGAATGACTCGCCAGGTGCGGGTGTTCAGGAAATACACACGCGCCTATATGATCACATGTTATTTTAGATCTGCTGTAGCTGGATTTGATTTTTTTCTTTTATAGGAGCATCTGTTGCATATGTAGATATTTTGACTCATAATTGTTTTACGTAAGCCGTGAGCGTGTCTTTTCTGGAAATTAAACTGTGACATGGAAAATCGGAATCGCATTATTGTTAATCGCTTTTTACGCGTATCTGCAGATCCAGCCTTTTTATTATACGCGTTGTTTTTTATTTTTTAGTTTAATGATTGAAAGTAATTTCTTACAATTAAACTTATGAATTACTCGAGAGAATATGCATATATTATGATCCTGCATAAAGAATAAATTCAATTTCAAAATTATGCATTTTATTGTAATATTTATGTACCGATCAGATTATTTATTCACGACATTGTAATTTTATGTCTTAAGCACATACTTAATATTTTAATAATATTTAATTACATTTGAGCAAAAAGAAATCTGTGTGAAAGTTCATTATTACCTTACACATAGTTTTAAACTCAATTTCTGATTAGGTGTAAATAGTGTATTTAATGACTTAAATATATAAATATATTTTTAGCATTAGTATATTTCTATTAATTTTACATAAAATATATTACAATATAATTAAATATCACCAGTTTATATAAAGCTAAAAATAATGTTAGGGTTTTCTTCGTTATCGTATTCAATAATGAAAAACTTTTTGGGTTACAACCTAAGGTGCACTATACCTCCCAAATAGTACCGTTGATGTTAATCATAATGGATCGAAATAATGCGAGAAAGAACATGCATTGATTCTGATAACTGATGCAGCGCAAGAATAAATATTAATCTGCGAGTTGAAGAGTAATTATACAAAAGCGACGATCAAAGCGAATGGTTGAGACACCGCATACACATATATATATATATATGTATGTATGTATGTATTTATATCCGCGTCGCGTTGACGCGCGCCATTCTAATGTACCGCCAAATCGCATAAGAATGGCGATGCAAACGTCCCTTTAATTATCGTGCGACCGTGCACAATTGTATGGTACATACTATGCCGGTCGCACTGCCGAGGCACTGCACACACGACGTTTACGTGATCGCTCAATATGTCGCTGCAAAAGTCCACCTTTTCCTTCTTTCACTCTGTATAATACATTATTTAATGCCGGCTGTCAAACTAAATGTTTCTATCGCCAGCTTCGTGGCTTTGCATCTGACGCGAAAGCTGTAGTTTATATACCACGAGGTTCGAATATTTTAGACTTTTCAAGTGCCTTCTCTTTGAATTTTATTAACTTTAGTTACAAAACAAGAAATTGCGATAGTTAAAGCGGTATTCCACCTTATAAATCGTAATAAAGTCTGAACATTTATTGAAAATTTAATAAGTTTAATCCGAGTTTGGTTTTAATATTATCCGAATTACGCTTAGATAATGTATTCACACAAGTAATTTTGTTTAGAGATTTCACCTACTTTCTCACGGAATGAGGGAGTGAAATTATTCTAAATTCGTTATTCTCTTAATCGAGTTTACATGTTTCAAATTGATCGTGCCTACGCGAATATGCATATATGTTGCCCGTGTCCATATATAAATACTGAAGAAAATGTTATTTTTGCATTAATCGAAGAAAAACTATCGATTAGCTAATCTATATTTTTATAATATTTTTATTTCAATCCTATACTTAAAAATGCATCTAAATTTCCATTTCAAATCACTCGTGTCAAGCGATTTCATCATACTATTCCACTGAGTATCTCATACTTAAAATGTATAAAGTATGAGAATAAAAGAAATCTTAAAGTCATGTACCAAAGTTTCCACTTTTGCATCGGCGTATAAAAGCAGCAGAGCAAATTCCCAGCCACGGAATCAGAGTATCGAAAAATTCTTATATCAACCGATACGTTCCAATCGCAAAATTTGCCTCTCCTTGGCCGCATTCGATTCCCATCAGGCCCTATAGAAAACCTCTGCACCAGAGGATAGCAAAAGAAACTCCGCCAGGATATCTGAGCTGAATCTATCTTTCGTGCACGCGGGCGAACAGCAGCGGCAGCACAGATCCCCCCTCATATCAGCGCTGCGGCAGCGGCAGTCCCAGTCGCAATATCAGGACTCGGGACACATTTTCCGTGCGAGAGCCGCCGCGGATCGAGAAGAGAGCTTATATTAGCTGGCACGGGCTGTTATAACAGACTGCACCGCCGCGGCGCGGTACAGGGCGTGGTACTGGCCTGAACTCCCAAAGAGCGACCCACACACGTATACAGAGTCTTTCTTTCTTTCTTTCCTTGGCGCGCTCGCCGCTACTGTGCATGGCTGCAGTGCTTCGTGAGTGAGCCGCCGCCGCCGTGTCCGTGTGTGGGAACACGTGCGAATCCGATCACCCGCGGATAAAACACGCCCGTCTTATTATTTCGGAACTCCGCGCTGGATACACACACACACTCCGATACAGTGCATAGAGGCTGGATGGAGCGAGATAGCGCAATTTATGCGGCCGTTTAGACTTTTGTTTCGCGCGCTCAGTTCTGCTCGATTAATACGAGGATAATTATCCAAGCGCGGACAGACCGCGATTGTGAATTTGGGACCGAGACTATGTGGATAGGAAGAATTGAAACTTCTCTAATTACGATTATCGCGTGATTCTTTTCTCGTTTCACCTTCCATTGTGTATATGAACTCAATTTTAAACATTTCTTATCTGTATAATTAAACTACATTATATTATTTGATTTTACGATATGAAAATCCTTAGTGATGGCTTTAACGAGAGGAATTAATCTTAGTAAATAAATTTTATGATAATGAGTTCTAAACTCATTTTTTTAAATATAAGTATTTATTTTTATGTGCATTCTTATAGCAATAACTCATTTATTAATAATTTACAACGATCATTGACATGTTATATTGCTAGTGATCGTCGTTTGATTCCCGTTACACGATGTATATAATACACGATAACAGTTCTTTGCTCTACTTATGAATAATAAATTCATCTTAATTGGATTTTATTTATTTTACTTATGTTGTTTTACATTTTTGTACACTATATTGGAATGCATTCGAATGGCGAACCCGCATCAGAATTTATTTTTATTGCATTGCACCCAGGTGCTTGACTATTTAGAAAGCTTTATTACGTAAATTAATCGTTTCTTAAATTAGTCTTTTGGACTTTCAACAAATCAGTATACTCTTGTAAAATTTAATAATAGGAAATTCAAAAAGTTCACTTATTCACATAGTATTTGTGTAAAAAATTACAGTAGGTATGCTCAGTTGTGATTCTAATGAAAATGAATTTCATCCGTTCAAGTAAATAAACACAATAATTCAATTAAATAAACTTTCGCTTATAGTTTAACAAATTTTTAACCGTGATCAACAAATGAAAAAATAAAATTGAATTTTCAGATAATAGAAAATAACAATTTATAAACACTGAGCATCTGTATACCAAGTCATAACATTCGCATTAGCAAGAGCAAAAGCATACCATGGACTCAAGTGCATCAAGTCGGACGAACAATTACAACCGCGTCCCTTTTTTTTCATTTCAACAAAACAATCCTACATAATGCATATCATGTGCATTATACAGCTGACCATAGTTGATGTTGATGGACCGCATTGATGAATTTATCAAAGCGTAGATAATCGGTGCTAGCGTATCAATTTATTAATTTTGCAATTGCAGCGTCGAACCACATAGACATACACAAACACACACATATGCAGACTCCGCTTTAGCGGTCTGTCCACATTGCAGAAGTCCTATATACATTTGCCAGCGTTGGCCTGACACGTGCAGCAGCTTCCATCAGCGTCTCGTGTGCAGTCACGCGTCGGCTCGAAACCGCGAGAAAGAAACGATTTAATTTTGCATGAGGGCAGAAGCTCGAGAGTCGCTGTAGTATACATATCCGAGAGGACGACGTCCCTCGCGCTGCGGTCTGAACTTTCTAACGCGCGGAAAATTGTCTTGTGCAGTCGACTGCAGTCTATGTGTGCGTGTATGTGTGTATGTACGATACACGGTGCGCGCGCACATGCAGGTAGGCGTGCAGTCTATTACTCGCGACTCTTTGTGCCTACGCGATCTCCGTGTGTGTATGTGTGTGTGAGCGTTGTACTCCGGCTTTTCGCGAGGGCCGGACAAAGAAATTGACGAAACCCATTGAAAGGCAATGAGAGATACGATACAAAACTCCTATTTGCCGATCGTTAGATATACGCGCGAAAGCGATCGGAGAACAAGTTGCAGCTCTCGCCTATATATAAGAGAGACGAGATGTAGGTGCACACTGCACGTGGTATCGCTTCACACGCGGTGTCGATTCATCCGATCGCTTCTCTCTCGCTCTCTCTCTCTCGCCGTCTCTATCTTCCGCGACTCCTTTAATGAGTATTATTAAATAATGGCGGCCGGGCTTGTGCATGCGAAATTGATTGCCGAGAATCACCTGTTCTTGTAACCGCTAATTTCGTTTCACAATTGCTTGTTAAGTGCATTATAAGTACGATAAGTCGATAGCCAAAATTTTCAGCAAAACTCTTTGATTAGGTACTTCTTGTCAAGGATTTGCTTTAAAATCGATCAAAAATGTTTTCGTGAGCGCAACATAATGCGCTGTGACTTGTGAGCGTATATAAAATATGTTACAGCAAAATGATATCTCGAAATATTTCATCAAATTTTTTACTTAATTTAAAATGAACGAAAAACTTTGGACGAGAAAAACAAGAACACTTACTTGTAATTACTAAAAAAATTCCCTTGCTCAAAGTGCCGATGTCTAACATTTTTTCTTCTTTTTTATGCCCATCACTAGTTTACATATGCAATTGAAAATAATTTGTGCAAAGCATTAGAGCGAATGACAGATTTTTATCGAATGCACCAGTTATACAAAAATTATACCTCGAGTGATTGCAAGTACTATGATCACTTGATTCTTTGCAATACTGCGTCTCAACGTGCGTTCAAAGAAACGAGGGAGTCACAGATATGATACAATATGAAAATCAAGCTCAATCGAATATACAAATTGCATTCTAATAACAGACCCGACGCGCTCAAACAATCGCCCTTGTCATCTCACAGAAGTTACACTTGGGGCGCAATTAAAATCACACACCATTATAAAGCCCACGTTTCATCGCCGCTATACATGCCATTAAGAGCCATTGCACATGTGCGCGTTCTCAGAACACGAATCGCTTCGAACGAAATCAATCTTTGAGGTTCGCGCGCAAGCAAGCAACGAACAAAGAGAGATAGAGAGAATGAGGTGGAGCTCCCGATGCATATCGATGCATGTATGTGTATATAGACTCCGCAAACCGATCCGCAATTGCGCACGTAAGAGTGCAAATCGTCAAGGGAGATGCGATTTGCATGTGCGCAGACATATAATCATGTGCTGCTCCACATTCCTGGCTGGGTGCAGTGCAGTGTTGCTGCCCTCCGCTTGGTAACGGACAACAAGGTCCTACTCAAGGATGAAAAAAATCCGAATGCTGGGGATACTTGAGCGCTTGATCAGCTTCTCTCCCCTACCTTATATGGATTCAAATTAAGCTCTGATTGACTCTATATCCTGATTGTTTTTTATCTCAAGAGCTTTTTTTTTTAATGTGCTTTATGAGATCCTTTCTTTGATCATCAAGACTGAATCTGATTTTTTGAATACACTATACTTACCAAAAGAAATACAACATTGAATATTCCAATTTTAGTACACGTGAAATTTTTGCTATAATAAAGATATTGCACTTACGTAATGCTCTTAGAAAAATAAATTTTATATGATTGACATTTTTTGAGAATTTTATGCTAGCATAGAAATGCATATAGACTTACTTATAATAAAACATTTATAAAATTCATCGTGTAAAATTTATTTAACTTTTGGCTCTGAAAACAGAGACAATATGTTCAATGTATTAGTAGTAGGTACGATAGATGTTTCATATTTTTTTTTATCGATTTAAATGATTTGCACTTTTTGTATGATGCAATTTTGGTCATACTTGTAATCTATAGGTTTGCGTGATTACATAAGTCTTTATATACACGCCACCTTTTGTCATGAAAATAATTGAAGTGAGAAACACCGTTTACAGTTACACTTTTTACTGGCTTTTAAACATTGGTTTAACATGTTCCAATTCATGTAAAATATCTTTTTTGTAAAACTATGGTATAAAAATCATTACGTATTATGAAAAAAATGTAAGTAAACTTCGATTAATTTTCTTATGCAATTGTTTAATTGACATCGAAAATTACCCAACGTGACAGTTCGAGCAATTTAATACAATTAAGTTAAAACGGAAAGCCATGAATTTTTCGTGCTAAATTTTGCTCAATAAAAAGAATCAGCCAAGGTCGAGAGTCGCCCACGCACAAGTGTGTATAACAGTTCCCACATTTAGAAGTTTAAAAGAGAGGCGAGAGGCATGTCTGAGCACCTACGTATTCTCTATGGCGTGCTTGAAAGCAACACGATCGCTTTGTCTCGCATAAACAGTAAACAAAAATGGAGAATCGGAGATACAAGAGGATGTAATTTATTTCAAAATGAATTAGAGGCAACCCAGTTTCAAAAAAATTTTTAGAACATCATACGGTCAATTATTTGTAATTGTACTATTGCTGTTTAAATTAAAATTACATAATTTTAGCGATTGTTTTATAATTTATAGATCGAAATACGAGTGCATGTTATGAAACGAATAATTAATTTGAAATTTTTTTTTTTAAATCAGTTAGTACTATAAGGTATATCGATATTAATTATCAAAATTATTTAAAAAATTTCTTCCTAATCAACTTTTGCAAAATTCTCAGAGCGCGTTTTATGCTTATAGAATAAACTTCAAGGCCAAAAAGCTAGTGTTAATTATTTAAATATATGTAAACATTGGCTGGATCTTGTCTATTAAAAGTATATGTTTTAGTTGACTTACCATCTTGGATCATTTACTCTATATTTAACATTTTCTTGAAAGTAAATACACGAGTAAATTTCTTTAACCTTAATCACTTATTAAATGCATATAAAGGATGTATTTTAAATTTTTAATTTATACCGGATAGACATGTAGCGAATCAGGTCAGCGTTCTAGTTAATCCTTTTCAAAAAAACAAACGGCACTTTGACTCTCCCTCTTTCTCTTTCGCAGCATGCCTCAACATTATAAATATAATTCTTTATTTTTGCTCCCAATGAGTCATTCAACTGCAAGCTATAAGGTAAATGTACCAATGAATAACCACGTACAAGTACCTGACCAATGGCTCATATATTAGTTTATATTTATTGTAATTTTGTCTTTATCGAATAAAAATTATGAAATCATAGTCTGCTAATATTCAACTAATATTATGTGCCTTAGAATTAAGGTTACCAAAATGCGACAGTACGACTCGTGTTATGTACCGCAGATTAGATAAATAACGCACATCGGTATCTGCATTATATTTTTCTGCTAAGTATTATGTTTTAATGTTGAAATCTTAAAAATTGCAATTTTTAAGAT
>UELU01146974.1:0-15571 GCA_900490025.1 Megastigmus dorsalis | reverse complement strand
TTTTTAAGATTTCAAATAAAATTGTAATTTAGTTGTCTGATGATCGTTTTTTATTTATTCAGTTTTAAAAAAATAAATATATTTAAAAATATTTAACACTTGGGATCGTAGCAATCATTTATTTTTAATATGCATCTCTCGATTACTTTATTACTTTAGTTTATTTTTGTTCACTTGTTGCACTTCATAGGAGTATACGTGAAAAGAAAAATTTTATAGCGCGAAAATACTGAGTTTTGTAGAAACTGAAAAATATAATTACGTCTTAGTATCAGTCAGAATTCACAAGGATGAAAGACGTCATAATAGCTTTATTGCTATGAAAATAGTAATTACAATTTTATAAGTTATAATTTGCAGTAAAGAAAAATGGCGACAGCTACAGTGTCGATCACAGTGAGGGCTGCTAATACGGTTCAAGTATTCATGTTAAATAGTAAAACGGTAGCGTCGTATATAGTCATGCATTGAAATTTGATGGATGATTTGTTGACAAATATTCTGTAGATTTCCGCCTTCCAATTAAGACTGAATTTGAGAGCAAAAATATGAGGGCGAATAATAATATTTAAAAAAGTGCTAGTCTAATCCTTACGTAGATAAATTATATGTCGTGATTACTTGAATCTCATTAATGATGTATACTATACACTTGAGGTGACAGCTCCATGATAGTACGTGACATACGCCGTAAAGATCCCGTGTGTAATATATACAGAACAATCACCGAATTGTTCGAGTTTACATAAGGAATAACTGTAAGAAACATCTGTTCGATGACTGAATATGTGTTAAGTTACGCGCTTCTCGAGTCCGTATATGTTTAGTTAAAGGCGCGTCTGCGATCGACTGAAGTAAAACAAACATGACGTAAACGTACTTTTTACGCGTAACGATCTTCTTTCGATTTCTTGCGCTGCTCGTGTCATTATGCAAGTTTACGATAATTATGAAAATAATTGTTTTAATTGCCTTTGCTCTTATAATTGATTAATACACTGGTCTTTTATGAAAGTAAACAATGCCTTTGTTTTATTCAGAACCCGATTTCCATTTAAACTATGTAAGACATCCACTTGATGAAGCTATTATTTAACTTGCTTAAGGAAATGTAGATAACTAGGCTTTAATTACTCAATCATTAATCTTTATTTCATGGATTTTAGCAATTCACAAATTTGTATTCGAAAGGAACCTTTCAAATTAATACTGACTAATTTTTAATTGTTCATGGTGTTGTTCGTTTATCCGATATTAAAATAAATCTAGAACCATCATTTTTATGTAATGAAAAGTGTACCAATCAAGTTTTGGATAAAATTCTTTGTATTTAATCTCCGAACTTTATAACGATATATTTAATTTTGAAATCTTGCAATAAACGATTAGATATTTTCATTCCATTAAATGTTAGAAATAATGATGGGAAAAACGTATGTACATATTATAACGTAAAACGCATGTACATTTATGTAATAATATATTAAGTCAATTCTTGGTGGTCATTTCTAATATATTTTGATATCTAAATTTATACCAAGACATAAACCTTGTTTTTTTTATTCCTTCCACTTGCATAACATGAAATAAAATGTTTAACTACAAAATCAGTTATAAAATAACGACGCGTTACCAATATTTATTTAGCCTTATCATAAAATCAAGATAATAACGCCAACACAAATGACAAAGCCAAATTGCGACCCAAAATGAAAATTGAATCGTCGGCTCTGCACAAATACCACATTAGCAATATAAATACATATAAACCTGAATACACTGTTTATGTACAGAATACACAGAAAGTCCATATCGTGTGTGCAATGGCATATAATGCACATGGGGCATCGGTGCGCGTCCGGCACTTACATAACCGGGAAAGCCGCGTAAGAGCGATTTTCACGTTATAATACCGTCGAATTAATGCAGCGCGTCTATAATTAAAAAAAAAACTTAATGCCGGTTGAGCAGGAGGACGCGGCCGCATTGTTATACACTTTGGCGCAATAATCCTATTCCACGATATATACATATACACGAGTTTTGAGATCTTATACATTTGCGTAAGCGGAGCGTGACCGTTATAACGTACGTTACATATTATACACACACATACTGCGTGCACAGTGAGCGTGAGAGGCGTTGTTTTTGCAGTAATATATAATATAATATATTATAAAGAGAGAAGAAGAAGGAGAAGAACGAAACAATTGACAATTGAATTCCCAAATTTATTGGAAGGGAGTCCCCCCATTGTTGATCCCCAATCTTTCTTTTTATTCCAACCAATACCGTTCCATAAATCGAACGTAACGAGTTATTCGCATTGTTTCGTACTATTTAAGCTTTAACGAATGCAGCCGCCCAGCCGAACCTTGCGCGCACCGACTTCTATACTATCCGCGCGCCAGGCCGATCGTGAACTTTCATCTCTAAATCTAATCTATTTAATCTACTTTTCAACTGCTCACCGTGAGCTCGCGGAGCAACCAGCTAACAAATGGACTTCCGTATTCCATATAAAGGTCGTTTTCTCATTGAATTTAACGGCCGCACTGCCTCCCCCTTTTTTTTCGAGAATCGCCAGTGCACCGCTCGGCCGCTTTATGACACAGTAAATTAAAGGCCCCGCTGTGGTCTGCATGTGTGTGTAACATATATATGTATGTATGGTTGCAGATTTTACGAGTAGCTTTGAATCTATTATATCTAACTTATAATAGATTAGCGATGCACGTTCAAGCTCGTGCCTCTAGGAAATATATGAGTTCGTTTCCTTGTGCAATACCGTATAAATCGTTATACGATTTTGATGCTTTTGTTTAGGCTGTTTAGATACGGGGGCAGATTCTTTTGACGGAATTAAATACAATGAGAAATTTATTGAGCCTTAAAAATGTATCGATGAACCCCAGTGTGGATAGCTTTGTATAAAGTATCTGTTATCGCTGACATTTTTTAAAAATAATATTTTTATTCTTAATTATGAATCTCTCTTGCAGCAATAGCTTCTTCAGATGCAATACATTATTAAGCGTAACCAGCATTGTACGTAATACCAATAAGGCATCGTTTAACTTTTATATATATATATCGTGAAATATAAATGGTATTACAAAATCTCTTTGTATACATACTACTTATTACTCTAAACCCTGCTCTTATTCGTTTCAATTACATTGTTATTTTAATAAATGAGCTCGATACATTGGTATTGCCGGGTGTATTAAATAAATTAACATATTTCATAACTAAAATTAGTGTTATTCGGGTTAATATTATACACCTTATGGGATAAAATGCTAGTTGCTTGTGTAATTTTCAAAATAATCGTCCGACATTGGTAATGACTTTATTCTGTTTTACTATTCTTGCATATACTTAAACAACAATAATAACACAGACGTGCGAAATTAGAAAAGCATCCTGCTCTTTATATCTAACTACAAAGCTTTTTAATGAATGAACCTAAGTCTAATCTTAAAATTAGTTCATCACGATACGAGAGTCTCTATAAATTACACTAATTACGATATTATCTTTTAAATGGCAAAAAGCTAAAAAAACAAAATTAATAATTTTTGTCGATTCAGTGAAAGAGAGTATAATAATAATAGTTTTAAGTGATTAGATGAGTCGACATGATTATACATATATGTATATATAAATTTATCTGCATATAGTTATATATATTTATTATTAAACTTATAAAAAGTTTTCATTGATACGATGCTTTAATCTTGTTAAGTAAGCAATTCAGCTGAAAATGATAAAATGTTACAAAATCATGTTTAACTTTAAAATAATTATTTTATCGAATTAGGAAAAAGCTTGATTTTTCATAAAGTCTGTTTATTCATTATAGATCGTATGTTAAAATATTTTTAACCGAACTTAAAAAAATAAACAAATTAATAAAGTTTTTCGATAGGCAATATCTTTTTACATTTTCCGAATTTATAAATTTTGGTTTCGCAATTATGAACTTTATACCTTTTAACAGTGCACTCAAATTCGTGAACTAATAGCATTAAACTACATTCCTGCACTTAACTGTGTATCCTTAACTTCGGATACATAACACATTTAAAATCAGCCCAAGCAAAGCCAAACAGACTCAGCAATTTAGCGGTTTATGGAAACTCGGAGTCGGTCAATTCTCTCGTCGTCTATACCCGATGAACCAGCCCCACACAGAAAGCCAAGCCTCGGATGGAAGGCGCTTGCGGTGTGCCTGTCGATCATAAACAGCTATACGGCGTGCACACTAAACGGGTCCTGAAAACGGAACTGATTGCGATTGCTATCTCTATCTCTCTCTCGGAGCGCGACGCATGGAGCTGCACGTGACCGAGTCTCGACGCACGTGTGCTTGCACATGTTGCCCCCACCGTCCTCCTCTCTCCTCTCTCTCTCTCTCTCTCTCTCGCGGCGATCTCTCTCTCTCCCTTTCTCTCGCGGCGATCTCTTTCAGGACACTCTGGAATAAACTGTCATTCAAAATAAGCGCGCGTGTGTTTAATAGAGATAGAGTGCGAGAGAGAGGGGGGGTGGTGTTTTTGCGAAATATCTCCGAGGCGGCGAATATCGTCTAGGCGAGAGAGTGTCAGGAGATCGCAGGCATGTGGGCAAAAGAGAGCGCGAGGGCGTTCCTAGACGGTTGACCTTGGGAGTCGTTGCCGCCCGAGCACGCCGTCTAAAACGTGCGTCGCCGCTAAGAACATGTGCGTGTGTGTGCATGTGTGTGTGCGTGAGGCCCGCAAGGAAGCGTGACGAGAGCAGCGGCAGTGCCAACAGCTCGTAATCCATGACATTATGTTCCATGCTGCATACAATTCAACGTGTGTGCTCTGGTACCGGCGGCGCTCACGTGCACTTGCTTTCTTCATAATGCGAACCTCCTATTTCTTTTCTTTCTATATAGGTACGCGTTTATGGTCAGGTATATACGAGGCGACATTGTGCGGATTGGCTTAGTTTCTCGCGGAGAGAAAACTGTAGGCTGATACACAACGTTTTTAGTTGCAATGTGTATCGTATATACCGTTTTTGCCCTCGAGCACTTGGGCATCGACTTCTGTAAACTGTTCTGATTGTGGTTATTGTATAGGGAATAAATCTGTGTAGTCGTTATCTGTTCATTTGATGCGTGTAAGTAATGTCCATAATAGTTGGTCTGCCACTGCTAATTTGTGTTTTAGAAACTTAGCATGATTATAGCTCGGCTTTTGGCGAAGAGCAATTTTCAAACTTTTCTGTAGATAATTAACGTCTCGCGGTGCTGAATTCAAAATTGATTACGATTAATTTCCAGAAATTATGAAATAACGGTTGAAAATCCGGCAACTTTTCATACTAACTTAAAATTTATTATATAAATTAATATTGTCCTCCCTGCATTTGTGCAAAAAAGTATTTAACTATAAATAGCATTTAATTATTTAACGAACTACAAAGGCTTATTCTATTTAATGTGCCTTCGATTAAGTTAATAAGTAATATGCAATTATATCATGATTAAAAAAAAAGAAAATTTAATAAGTTATATTAGAATATTAATTTTTATGGAAAATTATCACCTGACATAATTTTTTCAAGAATGGGCTTGAAACTCAATTCTAAAGCTATCTAAGAGCCAGATTATAAAAATATATTTCAGTAGATATTTTTACATCTCGCTCAGCACGCGAACAATCAGCAAAATGCAGCATTTTGAAATACGGACAAGCTAATATTTGGCCAGACTTTGTTTGAGTGCAAAGGGGGATGAAGCGCATACAAGCGGGCATGAAGTACAAAATTCATGTGCGCAGCTCGTTAGTTTCTTTATTACAACATCTGTAACACTTTCTTTTGTTTATTCCAAATTTAATATTGCGTGTGCACTGCCATAAGTGGACTATTTACTAGAAATAGAAAGTAAGAAATTTTCGTAACATCTCCAATTGATCTACTTTTTATTTCGACTGATACAGTTATTTTCTTTCTAATTCTCGGTCTTTTTAATATTGTATTTTGAAAGAAATATCGTAAATTAAATATTCTTTAGTACCCCGTTTTAAAAATAGAAGAATAATATTTTTTACTGCAAAATGAAAATTAAAGTCATCACTCTTGACAATTATTTGTTCACTACATTTCAAAGCTTTCGTTATTTATGAGATAATTAAAATGACTTTATTTATCACTGCGAACATCTCCAGCATTAAAGAATTCTTGGAAATTTTTCAATTTCCCATCAACTCCTCTAATAACATTACTGCGCACCATTTTACGAGAACTCAAATTGATTATCATTGAAGTCTAATTGTTGAAGTGAAATAAAACTTCCACTATTTTATAACCGTTTAACACTTAACCGGTAAAAAATACATGACAAGCGTGTAGTTGTTAATTCACGGCTTGTCGCACTCGCTTGAAGAAAAATGTAAAAAGTGAAAATTTGCTGAGGCTCTTCTTTGCTTTGTATTTGCAGAAAACTTGGCACCGTCCGAGCTAAAGAAGTTGCGAAACAAGCAGAGGAAGCAGCGGAGGAAGGCTGAGCTGGAGAAGCAGCAGGCGGCCCAAGCTCAGGAGAAGAGGGAGCAGCACAATAAATCGCGACAGCAGACCGATCCTGATCTGGAACAGCCAACGCTGGACGAGCTTATTCCAGAGAAATTGGAGAGGGTATGTGTTTGATTGTTTTTATGATCGTTTGATGGTTGCGCGTACAAAAATCGCTAGTTTTAATTGTGTGCTGTATGCACGTGCAGTATATTGTGAGTTTTTAAACGAACATTCATCATTTTATTTGTCAATAAATTTTTTTGTACATGGTTAATATAAAGGGGAAAGTGTTACTAATGAACTTTTACACTATCAGATAGTAATATTTTTATAGGTATCTAAAAATGAAGACTTTCCATTTAACGATGGTATAAGAATCAGATTTTTTTCGTACCAGATTAAAATATATAATATTAATTGTTCTTTTGTAATATTAAAATAATAGAAATTGAAGTATATATTTTTCTCTTTTAATTTGTGAAACATGTATAATGTATTCTACAAATATTTTTAACGATAAACTATTTAACTTATTCAAACATAAAAATTTGATAGCATATTTAGAACAAACCTCTTTTTTTGTTAATATATATAATAATTACTTTACGATCATGAATACATAATGCCTAATTGCATGTTATAACATAAAACTTGCGTCAGGCATTCTTTAAATAGTGTATGTACTGATAATATAAAAACTTTGATCAACTGTTATTGTACACTATTATTGTATAATTTATACCCTACTTTAACTATCTGTTTAAATTTTCGTGCTAATACACTAACTATAATTTATTTTCCAAATAATTTGCGTACATATGTTTGATAATCAATAATAGATAATTGATATTATAATAAAATAAATATTCCTGAAAGAAATTTTTAGTAGTTTAAAGTTATTTTTTAGCCAGTTTTAGACAAAATGGTGAGTTTATGGGAAAAATATGATTAAAAACCTTAGCATTGACAACATTTCCTCCTGAGAAACTGGCTAGGAACTACTCGATACTTAATAATTATTTTAATATATTTAATAAATTTAAGAAGATATAAAGTTATTTATTTTTGGATTTGGTGGCTTCAGCGCGAAGGATCGGATTATATGGATGTTTAGCGGGGCCCCTTAATTTTTAGAATCTTTTAAGATTTGGCAATTAGAAAACATTAGTACATTAGTTATTAACTTTTATGAACAACTTATCACAGACTTTTTATTACAATTAAAATTTTGGAAAAAATTAAAATAATGAACAGTGTTCTCATAATATTTACTATGTTACTTAAGTTTTTCATCAGCTTCTGCTTTTTATATAAAAAGGCGAGTGTCCCGTCTATGCCGTGCTAAAAATTGAAAATTTAAGATAATATTTCCCAATTATTTGATCCATAACTAGGTCTGATTTTGAGCATACTAGATATTAGTGTTAAATACAACATATCACAAAATCAAATCATTCGGCTTTTGGCCCTTCGCGTTGGAACCACCTTAATCGTGAAGTGAGATCATTTGAAGTGCCAAGACAAATTATTGTCAGTTCATTGCGCTGTTATTATTGCTATTAATTAAATGTATATTTTATTAAATATATATATTTTTAACTATAAATTTGCAATAATCGCCTTCGTCTGTCTGTATCGTGTTAGAGCTTAAGGTGCTTAAGTTCTGACTAGTTTATTGCTATTTTCTGGTCAGAATATAATGTACACATAAACTCTTGTCGAGTATTTGATTAGTTTCTGATCAGAAACTGGTGATCAGACCAGTTCGATTGCTCTAATTTCTCCCTGCAGGGACTATATATCTATAATTGCTCACCTGATTAACTTATTCTTTTTGTAGGCCGAGGATCCTTTGGAACAAGCGATAAAATTCCTACTTCCCTTACAAGAGTTAGCTGCCAATAGTATAGAAACTCACCTTATGGCATTCGAAATATACATTCGTAAAGGTAAATAAATCGTAATATAAAATACTTGAAATCGAAAAAAAAAACCGATATACCTTCAACTCTTAGTGATTTTCATTCAAGTAGTTTCTACTATTTAGTCGGTTTTTATAATTTGCAGAAATCTTAAACGAGTTACGAATAGTTAGTCATGAACTATTCGTAACTATTTCGTATACGAAAATTTACATTTATATATAAGTACCTATGATTTTATTGCAAATGTAAATTTTTTGTTAATTGTTCACTGTTTTTTCTAAAAGTAGCAAATTTAACTAGCAAGTATATGAAAAGTATCTTTTTACGAAACAAACTAACGACTCTCTCATGTCCACAGGTCGAACCTTACTGATGCTGCGATCGATAAACCGCGCACACCAACTGGAGCCCAGCAATCCCGAGCTACACAGCTGTCTGGTTCGGTTCCTACGTCACACCGCCACCTCCAACCTGGACAGCATCGTCAGCGAGGTCGTCAAGCGCCAGTCCAGCGGCATCTTCGAAGGCAAAAGCGCCGCCGAGCTCAACCACGACTACTTGCTGACAAAGTCAAAGACCCTTCCCCATCTTCTGCAGGGCGCGCGGATGCTCTACCTCCTGGACCCCGCGTCCCAGGAGAAGGCAATACGCCTGGCGACGAGTCTCGACTCGAGCATCGAGAGCGTCAATCTCGTCAATTGCACGAAGGTGCTGGAGGCCCTGCGCAACGGCGACTTTGGCCTCTGCGAGCAGGCGATAGCCGACTACACGGCCAAGTGCCACGAGCGCTTCCCCTACGCGACGGCTTTCCGTCCGCCCGAGCCCAAGCCGCAGCAGCAGCAGCAGCCGCAACAGCAGCAACAGCCGCAACTACTCATCAATCACCAAGACGCCAAGGAACAACAACAGCAGCTGCCTACCTCGAACAAGTACTGATCCTGGCAGGGCGAATCCTGCTCCTGCTACTGCCTCATCAGCGGTGTGCGATGTAGCTAGGCGAGACATACAAATAGAGAGAAGACAAGAGGAAGAGAGAGAGAGAGAGAGAGAGAGAGTGCGTGTGCGTGTGTGTATCTGTCTGTATATGAGAGAAAAAGAGTAAGAGAGCGAGAGAGAGAGAGAGAGAGAGATCGAGAAATGTACGGAGACAGGACTACACGCTCTTCGTTAGCGGATTAATAAGCTCAATAACTAAAAGAAAATAACATAAAAAAGCAGTAAAGGATTAAGATTTCAGAATTCTACAGGAGGACTAATTTAAAGTTAATAAAACAAAAAAGAATGTGTAAGACATTAATTAAGTAGAGGATCGAGGCTGGGTGAAGGTGGTACGAAACGCGGATGAAGCGATACACGCGATTTATATGAAAGTAAATGAAATGGAGCGCTGTCGAATGTCGTACACGTGCTGTCGCGTGTACTATAATAGGAGCTCGATGAATGGATATTTCACCGAATGATGCTAAAAAAAAGAATAAACATGTAATATAATACGCGAACTGCTTCGTCGCTTGTGCTATCGAGAGAAGAAACAAAGAAAGTGAAATGGGTTCATGAGAAAAACATAAAACAAAAAACAGTGTGCGGAAGACGTGAAAAGGACGTGATTATTCTTAATAAATTGATGCCGGCTACGCCGATCGCTCGGCGCGGCTTTAGACGAGTTTTAATGGATCGAGGAAAACGGGTGGAATGAGAGGCACACTGCCACGATAAACTATGGTATAAATGTCACAAAGAGATGAAATCACAAACACATATACATGTCGATCCAAGCTGTAGGCTATTTTCCTCTTCTGAGCGAATGGGAAGAGCGATCAGGCGAAGATTCGTCTATAAGGGCTTCGTATGAGATAACTGCAAGAAAAGGCAAAGATATGACAGAAGGATGATGGGGTTTAAGTGTACAGGGTGCGTTGTGTATAAAAATAAGAATGAATAGGAAATAAACGTTATTATCGGTACAAACGGAACACAAGACTTGTATACAATTCGCAACAATGCGCTCTGCGATAAGAATAAAAAAAAAATGTTTCTACTCTGCGTTCGAGATATATCGAAGACGTACACTATGACCGCAGCGATTAAATACCGAGTACCATGTTCTATCGACGAAAATTCACGCTTAATATGTTTATTTTCTTCTTTTTTTCTTTGTGTCACTGTCGCCGGTATGCGGATTTTTATCTTCTTTTTTATAGAAATTTTCTCTTCTTTGCGAACTTCCGACAACATTTCTTTACAGGATTTGTATTAGCCTTGTAAACATCTCAATTGTTTAATGTCAAGCGCTTTTTCATGTTATCAACCAAATTGCTCTTTTTAATCATCGTCGATAACTAATATCTATTTTAATGATTCATCGAGCAATAATAATATAATATGAATAGATGAAAAGGATTAATTTAAAATAACAATCAAGACAAATAAATTTTGAAATACTTTTAAATACAATTTAATTTGCTTTCTTAGGAACAATTTTAATTTCAATTTTCTGGTCGTTGTAAAAAGGAAACTTTTACAGAATTGGTTGAATTATAATAATGAATTTACATTTCATCTCTAATAGCATGTGCATATTTTTGACAATGAAAATAGTGAAATTTAGTGAAATTACCATTAAGAAAGTCTGATTTATAGATAGAATAAGGTACTGATTATTCTTCTGTCTTATGACACTTATAATATGGAGCTCTATTAAGATTTTCTTCAAATTTAGCATAAGCTATCTGCGTATATTGTTTACGCATAGAACCAAACATGTTCTTCGTGATTGGAAAGTTACAGAAATAAAATGAACTATCTGTAAACCAAATAATTACGGAAATTTTAATAAAAATGTAAAACTACCAATGGCTCTGTTCGAATCTTATAATCCCACGACCTAAGAACTACGATGGCTACTATTTGAACAATTATATATTATAAATTTTCTTATGCTACAAGGCAATTTTTGCCTTGTAGCTTATCAATCTAATTCCTAATACAAAATTTGATGGTCATCACGAATATTGTCATGTATTTTGAGAATTAAATGTTTTGTGAATTTAAAATATAAATATAGCTCATCTTATATTAGTCTTTCGTATAACTGAGCTGAGTACTATTTCTTAAATTTTTGTACAGTTAAAGTAATCTAGAGTCTGAACTTCATAATAAGTATTTATTAAAATAATGCATTTTTGAAAATCTTTGTACAGCAAGGAGTGGCAATTTATAATTGTATTGTTTAAGTAGAAAACCTATATATCAATATCATTCTGATCTTTAATTTGTATTCATTGTATGTTACAGTCTACATTTAATTATCAGCAATCATTGATTGTAACTAAACTTGAATACTATACAAAAAATTTGTAATTTTATTTCATAATGAAATTCGTAAAAATTTTGTTTTTAAGTAAACTCAAATATTCAATTTAATTTCGAAGCTTTTTATGAAGGTATAGCCATGAGAGGAAGTTTTTAATCATTTAAAACTACGGAATCTTGCAATCAAACAGATTTTACGTTCACAAAAATCAACAGCATTCTATAAATAACATATATTTTACCAAATACTTTAATTTAGCAGCTGAAGAACCATATAAAAGATTTTATTTATATTTATTGCACAATCAAAGCTTAATTGCAGTTAATTAATAAATACTAATTAATTGTTTTATCTGACTTGTACAAACGCGTCTAATAAAATGTACTGTGACTTAGTCAATCATTATGAAGTCATTCATATTATCCTTATTATTGTATAACCTTTTTGAAACTTAAATTTCTTTATTTTCTTAACATTCCCTGGTGTTTCAATATAATAAAATAGCAACAAAATAAATAATATTAAGATAGGTTCATAGAAATTTAATTTCTTATGAAATGCATAAAGTATAGTATTGCTTTATAAATTCTTGACTATAAATATTATTACGATATCTGGTTACGTTTAGCTTACTATTTTACAATATTTATATGTAATATATACATACAAACAATATAAATTCCAGTATCAATTTAATAGTTATATGTATATTTACCGAATATGCAAAGAATATAATTGCTATTAAAATTAGTGCACAGAAATCATTAGTGCCATTACTTTTGAATTAACGGGATGTATAGAAGCACATCAACTTTTACTAGTCTACAACATCATTAAAATATTACGTTTGTGTCATCAAAATTTGTTATTACTGTAAGATAGCTATTTTATTTAATCAAAAACTAAATTTTACAAGTATTTAATTACCTCAGAAATGTATACAAACAATAAATTTTTACTTTCATTAATAAATTTAGAGACATTCCAACATTTCCATAGAATAGTTGTGAATGCAATAGACATCATTTAATTAGATGTTGTAAATTTAAGTAATGTTTCTCTAAAAATTGATTTTTCAAAAACACTTTCTAAAATTTGATGGTATTTATATCTTACAGTAACAATTACATAAATTAATATTTCCTTATTTAATATTGTTCTAGTATTTTAATTCTATAGCTAAATTTACATATGTTACAGTAAAAACGATGATCTAAAATCTATAAGATTTTAAAGTATTATTATAAGCCAGAACGATATGTTTTATCATAATAATTTTTGAATTTCGTGTAAAGAATTTAAATATATAGAAAAATGATTAAATAAAATATTTAGCAATTGTGTTTACAGTAACATTTATTATTAAAAAATTAGGCTAAGAATGATTTATAAAGTCAGTCAAAAAAGATTTTTCACTTAAGTTAACAATTTAAATTTAGAACGTATTTAATTTTTTTTTAATCTGCAATTCTTAAATCGTATTTACATATTATTGGATTAATATATTTTTAACAACAAACATTTGTACATAACTTAACGCGGCATTCAATCTTTCATTATTCCTGAAGTTTTAGCATTCCAATTTATGCTATTAAAATCAACTATAATTATTTCTTGTTTTGGCTGGTGCTGTCTTTATGAACCAAAAATAAATAAAATAATATTTTTAAATAATTTATTTAATAAATAAAGAACTTAAAAAACTGCATACTTATGTTCCACTTTAGCGGCTTCAAACATATTTTTTGCTGCAATGAATTCATCTTTATGAGCATATGTGTCAAATACGTAGAGGACAGTTTTAATACCAGCTTGAATAATCATCTGTGCACATTTATTATATGGAAAGTGATTGATATAAATTTTACATTTTTTCGTATTCTCAGAGTTGCTAAACAAAACTGCATTCACAACTGCATGACAAACTAAAACATTCAATAGATTTATGTACACAACTGTTAATGATCATAATTATTTTGATAACATTTGATAAATATACGGCTATTAGTATAACTGTACCGTATAAGTGCTCAAAGTATAATCCAGAATAGGTTTCTTGGTTCCGTGAAAATTCATCATCTCTGCATCCAACTGGCATTATATTGTAACCATTCGCTACAATTTTATTATCTTCATTGACAAGGCAAGCGCCAATTGGATTAGGATGCTTACTATGCATTGCAGCAAGAAAAGCATTCGCCATGAAGTAGTCGTCCCAATGAAGGTAATTCTTTCTCTTGCTATTTAAATCTCTAATGAAAATATAGCCATTTAGTAAAATGTATGTTTAAATATAATGTATAAAGAATATATAAATATAAATTGAATACATAAATATAAATAGCTTCTTTGAAATTGGGAGGTATCTTCCACAGAAATTTGTCTTCGAATACTAGGCAACGATGTGTCAAATTATATATATTTTCAGGACGCTCTATTTATAATAGATCTTGTATATCCAAATTTAAAAATCAATATTAATTTAATCGAACCATTAATCAAGTGTTCTTTACCAACTAGTATGAAAATATGTTGAGGATAAAATAAAAATAAAAATAATAGTCTTAAGTTTTGTTTAAGTAAAACAAATAAATAATACTCGATATCTGTAATAATGAATATGAGATACCATCTCAAATTGTTATTACCTGTACGACACTAGAGGAGAGGAGAAACTAATTACTAGGTAGACATCTCCTCACTTCTGGAGACGTTAATAGCTGCGAAAAATATCCCGTATATCCTCTTGGACCAGTTCGTGTATGGGGAAAATCAGATTATCCGTTCAAAAAATATTTCAGTTTTAGAGTTTTTATTAAAAAATTTTAAACAGCGATAAAACAATTTCCTTTCAATCGATTTACTTTAAAATTGGTGGGTATTTGGTGATCATTTTAGTTTTACAGAATATTTGTGTGTATTTTCAGTAATATTCGTTGAAAAATTAAAGAAATAATTTTTTTTATTCATACTGCTATTTTTGAGGATATTATATTTAGAAAAAAAATTAATTCATCATTCTCAAATTATTTATTGAATTTCATTTTATGTTTAACTTTTGAAAAAGTTATTTCTAGATCATAATAAATTAAATTTCAAAATTATTAATTATATTTTATGAATAAATTATATGTCTGATCTTTATTGGAATGAATAATTAAGTTTGAGGAAGCTAAGTGCTAATGAATTGGCAGGGGTTTATAATAGAAACAGAATATATCGTCGCTTGCGCGCTTACAAAAGGGCAACTTAGAATTACGTTCAAAAAGGCGACTTATCAGAATCGCAATCAAGAAAGATGCCATCTCTTTACTAAAGGTGAATTCTATACCTTTTTACAGCACTGTATACAGTGTTGTCAAAGCATCGATTTTTAACCCATTAACGCCCAAACGACCCCAATTTCGAGTAAGTTTTCAACGTGATTATTTCTTATGTCATATAGGTATTTCTACGTGAAATTTCACACTCTTTCAGAATCCGTAGTCAGAATTACGATATACCTAAAAAAAATATATATGGCCGTTTTAAACATAAAAAACGTGAAAATTTTCGAAAAAAATTTTTTCTGGATTTTTTTTCGCAATTATATCGCAAGGTATTCCCTTATACTTATGATCAGAGGTGATCATGGCAGTTGAAGTTTGACAGGAAATTTTTATATTAATGTTAAACAACCCCATTTTTACAAAATGGCGGCTGAAACCAATTTTTTTTGTTTAAATTTCATTAATTTTTTTCTCGATAACTATGAACTTTAGCAAAAAGTTCACAGGAACAAAAA
>UELU01146971.1:0-12739 GCA_900490025.1 Megastigmus dorsalis | reverse complement strand
TAAATTTAAAAAATAAATTAAATTAAAAAAAGGCTCCATAGCGACCACTCTTCAAAGAAAATCTGGTATATAGTGCAGACTGATACCATCGACTCAGCACTTGACCCCGTGCTACTGTAAATCGTTAACCGCGAAGAAAGAGTGTTAGAATTCGCGAGCAGACTCGCTTCGCTCAGGCGAACAATTTGACTCGGGCAGGAATCACCTATTCTGCGTCCTACTGATATAATTTACTATTAAATTTTTTACAAAAAATTGGTTAACAAGTTTTTTGTTTAATATTTTTAATTAAATTATGTTTTGATGGGTTTTGATGTTTTACATCTCATATTATTTGTATTTTTATGTATTTTCCAACCATAGATTTTTTAATTATAATCATTCAATATTTGATATATTAATATTAATATTAATATTAGTTTGAAATTATTTGTTTATGTTATAGTTAAGGGACCAATATTTTTTCATATAGTTAAAGAGATAATTCAATTGGTTGAATAAATTTATTTTATAAGGAATAATTGAATGTAGGAGGCTGACAAAATTTAACGAATATAGGTTTGAAATATTAATAATAACTGCAATTTGAAAATTACACAGTTATATTACTTGCATAATTCATGGGTTATTTTTAAAAATGTAAATCTTAAAAATTATACTGGAACACATAATTAAGTTTGAGGAAGCTAAGTATAAATAAGGAAGTCAATGAATTGGCAGCTGGTTTTTACGTTTACTTAGATATAAAACTAATATTGAAACCTAAAAATAGTTAGTGAGGTACTTGTTTAAAAATACGGGCGAATTTTTAAGTGTGACCAATGCATTTCTTGATTTTGCAAGAAACGTTTGTGAAACATTTGCTAATTTTATAAGTAAACAGATTCAAATAAAATATTAACGAAACTTAGAAAGAAAATTATAAACATAATAGATGTCCAACCTTTGAAATGTCATAATGAAGAACGGATTTCATGTAATTTGGCAGCTGTGTCAGAAGTGTGTAAAAGCCCCAATTATGACCACTATGAACAATGATCAAGGACCACATAGGCATCGAAGTAAGTATTGACTTCCATGGTACTGGTGGTTTCTAAGAACAAAAATAAGTATCACGTAAATGCTATAAGATTTAAAAACCAACATGATTTCTGACATATTTTTATAAAACGGGCCTTAACTCGGGTCCCAGGGCCCATTTAACGAAACTTCGAGACACATGTATCAGGTAAGGCAACCCTCACAAGGGCCTTGTGTGGAATGTTTGATTATTTTTATAGGGTATACGATGAATGATATAATGACATATAATAAATGCCGCTTTCTCAGATAGGTATATTATTTCATTTATTGAAACTTAATTAAATTTTAACAATTAAAAAATTATCTGAAAAGATTCTTTCATCAATTGGACTCGAATCGCCAAGTAAGAAGCCAATCGCTAACTGGCTTGAATTGTTAATTTATTTTTTATATTTGTCTTGATCTACTACTATGTTATATTATTTTATAAATAAAACGTATATGAAATGATGATAAATCACTTATCAAAGCGACCTTATAGAAGTTATAATGACAGCTCTTAACTTTTCAGGCTTAAATTCCATTTATATTATAAACGCTTAATACATTTTACATTACTTACCCTTAGTAAAAACTTAATAAATAATATACCCTTATAAAAAACTTTTGCATATATAGCAGAGATTGTAGTACGATTTATATGTTGTATCAAGTTTTATAGATAACAATTTGTAGTATACTGAAATACCAAATTCTGCATTATACGTCCATTAAAACTTCAAAAAGTTTATAGATAACAATAGTTTTACGTCGTACTAACCTGAGTATGCGTTGCTTTATCAAGGTTACCAAGGCTGCTATTGATGAAAATTACTTCCTTCGGAGATATTCTTGGGTGCTCAGATGGATGATCAGCACCCACGAAGTAAAATGCAGCGCTCCATATAATACCAAAAATGCCAAAAACATAAAAAATGCTAGGCCAACCAATGCTTGAATTTGCAAGCACTCCCGAAAGTGACATGGAGACTACAGTACCAAGTTGCGGTCCATTCATCACTAAAGAACCTAAAAAGGTACGAGACAAATTGTTGTTGCATAAACTATATGATCAAATCATTAATGCGTAAAAATTTTACGTAATACTTTCTTAATTAATATATTACGAATAAGTTAAAAGCTTTAATCACGAGCTTACGTATAATTAGGCAGTTAAAGAAATCATGTCTCAAACTGCTGTCTGTAAACTAATTTGGTATTCCAATCAAACTAGATTTATATTTATTTAGCAAGTTCAATCAATAACACTAATAAAAAGTTAAAAACCTATATGAGCTCTATTATTACTACTAAAAAAATTCAGAAACATTAGTTTTAACGATTGCTCAAATAGTTAGGTTGAAATAGGTCAATGTTTAGGAAAAGCATAATGTATAAATTTACCCAGTCGTGCTCTTTCTAACGGAGGAACCCATCTCGACAGCAGCGTCTGCATGCAGGGTAATAAACAACCTTGGCATAGTCCCATTATCACTCTGCTGACCATGACATACTCATATCCAAAATCCGCTAACACGGGAGTTAGCATATGGAAGATCGAACTGATGCATATACCCCAAGCGATCAGCTTTTGAGCACTCCAAGCATTAGCTATGTAACCAGCCGGTACTTGAGTTACTATGTAGCCCCAAAAGAATGAACTTAAAACCAAATTGCCGATCTCATTATCCCAGGGGTATTCCTATCAATCACAAAAAAATATTTTATATACCTTGGTCTTCCTTTAAGTTACGTGTAAAATAACTGATAATTGAACGGACTGAATACATCCAGTATAAATGTAATGAAAATATTAGTTGAAAACTGTTAGTTAGATAGATTTCCTCCCTTGATACGTAAAGGAGGCGAAGAATATCTTAAGCGACTTTAAATACATAAAGATATTTCTTTTCAGCTCAAGATTGTGCAAAAAGATGGGGCAATCTGCGAAACAATTATCGTCGTGAAAAGTGCAAATGCAAAGCAGGTTTAAAGAGAGGAAGTGGAAACCAGATAAAGAAAGGTTTTGCATACTTCAAGGAAATGGAATTTCTCGAAGCGTGCAGTAAACGTAAAAAGTAATTAGATTTAATTTTATATAATGTAATTTATAGTGCTATTAATTTGAGTCACAAGCCTAAATTACTGCCAAAGCCTATAATGCAACTTGACGTATCACGTTAAAGTAAAAAAGATCAGAATCCATTTGATATTTCGCTTTCAAGTAATAACAGTGTATCGATAAATTCAAACATACAGGCAAGTCCACGATGATGATCTACAATCAATTGATTCTCTTGTAAGTCCTAATAATGAGATTATTATAGAACACAATAATAATGGAAATGAGAATATAATTAGCGAAATTGAAAGTCGCAAATTATCACAACAAACATTTGAGACACAAATGTTATTTGAAAGCTCAACTACATAGAATGACGCACCTTTGCATAATACTTGACTAATATAATTGGGTAAAAAATTACCTTTTAGTTAACTGTAAATTCAAATAGAGCATTGTTTATTTTATTTGTGAATTTTTTGAATTTTGGTTAACTCTCAAAAATTGAGGGAGCTATGGTGTCGCGAAAATTCGTGAGACGTCAGCATCATAACGTGGCACCTTTAAAGTACTTGTGATGCCGACGTCTTCAAAGGATATACAATACAATATAACTTTGCCAAATTTAGTTCGATTCGTAAAATTCAAGTATTTTACAAATCGATTTCGATTCTCTAAGTACTTTACACATACCAACTAAAAAAATAAATTTTCATTTTCTTCCCAATTCAATATAGTTTAGAATTACGCTTTCCTCGTGAAGAAATATCAAGTACATGGATAAAAAAAACTAATGATATAAGTAATGAAAAGTTACCTAAAGAAAGACACATGTTATTCAAAAACTTTTACCAAGAAAAACCGAGAAGATCCATTTGAAAATGCTTTCCTTAAACTATTAGAAACTTTACAAAGACGATTGGATGGAAATACATTAGAACAGATAAGGAAAATGTTAAAAATAATACTACGTGTTGAGAAAAGTCATTTGGTGATATGATAGCCCATGAATCAGAAAAAATGAATGAAGAAACCACGAAAGAAAAAAAGAAACTTATACCATAAATTATTTATAGTTACATACGATTTTTAACATGTTTCTTGATAGATAAATAAGTAATATAGCTAAACAAATAAATAACTAAATAGATATATTTATCAGATAGATTTATCTGAAGGAAACTGTACATAATAAATAAACAACCGAATATAAAATTAACTGAGTTCTCCATTGAAAAAAACGTAAGTTTCTAACGAGGGAGGCGATGCACTACTATTCTCTGCATCTTGTTCGGAGCACATCGGAATGTCGAGTGAGAGAGATCGGTTACCGAGAAAATAGTTTAATATACTGTTACGTGAGTCATAATAGATTCTTACAATAGAACTACGGATTATTTAAACTTTAAATTAAATGATTAATGGATTAAAGTAAGAGCAGAAGTTTTTTTAAAAACAACGTAATTGTTATCAATAACTGTGCTCTACGTTAAAGTGTCTCATAAGTTAAATGTTTCCTAACACTATGTAACGTTGCATTTCTTGAAACCTTTAAATACATCTAAACTTAAACATTGATATTGCGTATTCTGAAGAAGCTATATCATCAACTCCATTGATATTATTGATACTATATTTCTCCATTCTGCACCACGAAAAATTCCATTTTGATTTTTATGATCGACAAACTTCGAAGGGCAGTAGAAACGTTCTGAGGGATTACAGTAATATCTCGGTGGTACATGACCTAATAAATCTCAGGCTATACAGGGCTTTATTCACTTTTTTTTAACCTGATCGACCTACGGTTTTCACATTAATTTGCTGTCTAATGCAACAACGAGGCTCACGGCGGTATCTCTTAGAATCAAATAAAATTACCTTAGTCTTGTCAGTATTAAGATAGATAGACAAGGGCGCGGCCTACCCCGACTCCAATTGTGCCACAACAGTCAGACAAGCTATGCCCTCAAGAAATTTATCCGCAGACGTTTGCAGATAAATCTGGAGGCCATCGGCAAACGATCACAGAGGTCTTTAAAGTCATCTTTATAGCAATCGAAGAGGGAAGTACCGAGGGTCAATCCCTATGACACGTCCATGTTAGTCTCAACTCACGAAGAATAACCATTATTTTTACATAATACACGTTCAGTGTGGCCCTGTAAATAAGATTTAATCGACAGAAGTGCGGACCTCCAGAAGCCGAGATCGCATAATTTACTCAATAGTCTCGAAGATGAGATGGTGTCAAACGCCTTGATGAAGTCAAAAAGCAACAAGGTGATCATCCTTCTATCAATGCCTAAAGTATGTCGTCAATCAGTTTAATCTAGGCTGTCTGAGTACTGTGATGCTGCCCGAACCCTGCCTATAAAGAATCGAGAATGCTGTTTGTGAAGAGATAGCTCGTCATTTGGGAGTGTGCGATCTTTTCGAGTACCTTGTACAGAAAATTCAATAAGACGATAGAGTAAAAATCCGAAAATAATGATGGAGCAGCAGTCTTTTTAAAGCCATTAATTGCACTTGCTTCCAAGCTTTCGGAAAGACTTCCTGGACAAACGAGGAGTTAAATAAATGAACTATATAATTCACCAACACTGCCAGAGACTTTACGGCAACACTCTGCGCAATGTCATCTGCACCCCTCGTCTGTGCCGAAAAATGACAACATCGGCAAAAATAACCGGGTGAAATGAAAAGTCGTTGTCAGACGCTGACAGTATGATGTCCATTACATTATCCATGCTCTTATTGGGTGCGACTGACACAGATTACGCATTTCATTCCAAATACCCTTCTTATGATCAAGGGCGCCTGACAGCTGGTTACTAAGATAGGAGATACACTCTTGATCTTTACGCACTTCAACCTCATTGCGTAAACGAATAAACTCATTCAACAGCATACAGCACTCCCAGTCATTTTATATCGTCGATGCGTAACGTTGAATTTGTTCTTTTCCTCTACGATGAGTTACAATTTTCAACGGAGTAAATTCATTAAATGTGTCCAAGAGATTAATAATAAGACATTCAAGCACCCAATCTATGTCTAAGTCAGACTAAGTTGTTTGGGAAAAGAGAGCCTTATTGGTTCTCAAAACGTGATTTATTTACTAGCGTATTCAAAATTTGTCTGAGGTATCGGATGCTTTACCTTACCTAAAATCAGCAGATTAAATCTTTTTACACAGTTTTGACAAGCTCTTGTCTCATTCATGAATCGGGATTTGAGACATTCGAGTAAATATTGATTCGCCCATATGGTCGAAATATCGAAATTTCTTAATTTATAATTAGACATTTTATTCATCATTTTATTTTTCATATTTTTCATTTTATTTATCACATTTTATTATATTAAAATATCGAAATCGATACAAAAAAGAAAGCGTATGAACAAAAATACACGGTTAAATGGGGGAGTGAAAGTTGCTTCGCAGATAACTTTAACTTTTGAAGTTAATCGTATATTTTTATATTTAAATATGTATGTAAAGTACTGGATTCATAATTTTATTTGTAGGATGTTTAACTAAAGCTGCAACTAATGTAGAAAAAAAGAAGCGTATTGCTGCATGCTCGACATATTTAGGTACACAACGAAAAGCTTATTATAGCACTTAAACACGGCAAAACATCAATTATCTATGAAACGAGACCGAGAAGTTTTTTATGACAGAGCACGCGTCGACTAAATCAATAAATCATTTATCGGCTATAGTAAAAAATCTTGATATAGAATCTTCAATTATAAAAGAAATTCAGCCACATAGATCGAAATATGATTTTATGATAGCAACTGCCTTATCACCTTGTATTCTTCAAGAATTATTAAAAGATGTTCAAGAATCTTTATACTTATCGATTATAGACGAGACAAGGTAAGGCAATTTTAACGCAGTTAAAAACAGGTGATTTCAATATTAGGAAAATGTTAAATTTAGGAGTTGGTTAGGTCATTCGTTTCATTTAGCTGCTGAGAAAGCCCGTGAAGAACTACCTAGATATCTTGATTACATGATAACCGAAATAAAAAGAAACCTACCAGTTGGTTTAGATACAGTACCAAGCCGCAAATTGAATATGAAAATGTGCTCACTCTTATAAATGGTAAAGTACCTATATAGAAAAATTGCAACATTAAGCGGTACTTGATGGCTGATTAGAGGGAAAGCAATTTTTACAGTAGTTAATCCATGAGATTCTTTAGCACTTCATTTTCAACTATCCGAGACGAAAAAAAATGTTACGTAACAAGCCAATTGTCGGCTATGTACAAATCAGAAAAGAACTAATTATATTTAATATTTCTTCATAATACATTAAATACAGTTATAGAATTGAACATTCTTTTCCAGTCTGGTAACTTTGATTCTAAAAAGCTTTTTTATGATTCAAATGATCTGTTTTATTTAATTTTGCAAAAAATAGTAATTCCAATGCAACTAGAAAAAGTAAGTTGATTTTTTGCAATTCTTTGTGCCTTTTATGATTAAATTAATTTTGAATATGAATTTATTAGCTTAAGACTGTAACTTGCAGAGGAGAAACACCATGGATTCTCTTTGTACGTAACCAGGTCGAGGAGCGCATTGATCAAGAGTATACCTCTTATCTTCGTAATTAGCTGACACTCTTGATTACAGAAAGGATATTTGGAGGAAAATGAACAATCTCGGTCTGCTGCTAAAGAGCAAAGAGGAGTTACATGGTTTCACCTTGTATGAGCTTAACTCTCACTTTGTGAGTATCTCAGTCACACTCAATGAAAATATTATCAATGTAATGTATACAAAAGGCATACAATTGAAGCATATTGTATTTTAGAGCATCACAAGTTACCCGGAAGTTTTTCAATATTTTTTACCGACTGATTTTGGAAGATACAATGATTGAATTTCTTTACAGCCTTATGAGATATTGTATATTTGGGCTGTATTTCGCTTAAAATAATGTAGAATAAATTAGAGCTTTGAAATAGGTCCCTTGAAGAAACTCTTTAATAAAAGTTAAGGAAAAAATTGTATCACATACACAATTTATATACTATGTCTTTTGACAATATACTAACACAATATAGTAATTACTTACCGGAAAATTTTCATTGGCACCTTTTTTATTTCTCATGGCGACGATAGCCACCGACATAGAAACTCTCACCATATACGCAATCGCCATACCCAAAAACATCAGGATAATTTGTAGATGTCTCGTTTCCAGCTGGTCTGCAAAATTCGAATAATTTGATCTATTTGAAAATTATTCTCCTCGCTCATTATCGGACTATTTATATTTTTTTTGCCATTGCTAAATGTAAATTACAATATATGAGGCGACGACTTACTTTAGTATTTTACAAATTACTACGAAAATACAACACTTATATTATAAACACTAAATGATCTTTCATTGACTGATTTTGATATAAAAAAGTGTAAGACTTTATTGATCGTCGTTTTTAGCAATTATTTTTTATTATAGCAATTGCGACGTTTCGAGGGTTTCAGTTTTTATCTGACCCCCACGACCGGCATGAGTACGCCTAACGATAAATTCAACATACCCTTAAAATTTAAAGTTTATATAGAATGAAAAAAAGAAAGCATACAGAGAATGTCTGTAAGATAAAGTAAATAAACTTACTCGATGCCATGTGCAGTTTTTCTTTGATAGCACTCATGCTGATTGATAATCTAATATCTTATATTTGTCCTAAATGAAAGAAGATACACTATTAAACATTAGTTCGTACGTTGGTTCTTTTTATTGTGTCGCAAACATATACTTTAAATAAAGACTTTAAACAAGAACTTTAAATAAACAGAATAATTTATACTTGGGATTGGAATTATACTTTCAGATTAACATAGAAATGTTTTATACTACCAATATTTGATTAGAAATCACAGGATAAAATAATTTAAAAAAATAAACATTCTTGTAAATATCTAAAATAATACTTTTTATTTTACTTTATTAGATATTTAAAACGTATATTATTAAGTTTTTCAAAATTTAAAAGAATGTCATCAATAAGAATGCAGAAATTGAATGCTTAAGAAGTTTTGCTTTTTAAAAGAACACTTTTAAAGTTCATTGAAATGTAATATTTATATATATTTCAAGGACCGTTTAATATTAAATATAATATTATTCAGTTTATACTAATTATGTATCAATATAAACAAATACTCGTTTATATTTTAACTTACAAACACTTAGCTAATTATTCTTTTCAAGTAAATGAAACATGCTAATTCTTTTAAACCCTGTATTTAACTAACTTTTCACTCGGTCTCTACACCTCGATCATCGATATACTTCTGACTTTAATCTTAGGAAATAAAATATTGTTGGATTGTAATCTCTCATGATTTATCACCAATAGTATCGGTACATAAGACGCTTTCATAAACACCGTCATAAAAAATTTTCGGATCATTGATTAAATACCATCATTGATGGAAATCCTCCAATGATTTCATGTGATTTGTAATACAAACATTTAAGAATTAAATTTAAAAAGGTTTATGATCGTTGTAGCCGTTGTATTGTATCACTGTATACTTAAAATTAGCTCGTGCAATGATTTTTACTCAAATTGAACTATCAATATTATTTTTAAATTGACAAGAACGAGTGACCATTTCAAGTACTTTTAGAACAAATTTAACCATCTAAACTCAAGTCGATAGAAAATGAATATAAGTACATACAGGAATGTTATCTTCGTATAATAATTCTTACATTTTACCTTAAAAATCACTTCAGCAGGAGCATTGTGTACTCACAAAAGTCACATAATTCACAATAATCGTAAATATATCACAAAATTATCTATTTTGTAAAATTATTCTATGACATAAGCAACACTAAACAATCAACTATATATTAATACCAAATTGTAGAGGCTGGATTTTATTGTACACTAATTAATTAATGTAGAAGTTATCGCTCCTTGTTGCTTTTGTTAAAGGTGTAGTAAGCTCGAATGATCGTCAAAGAATAAATAATATTTTTTACAGCAAAATACAAAATTTGGCGATCATTCGACATCAATAATATTGCAATATTACTTAAAATAACAAGGCCAGTTACTACAAAATCGATTATCGTTTGTAAATATATTACACTTATAAAGATTTTAATGTTCGATAAATTCTTTTGATGAATGTGTTTTTCTTTTAACTATATATATTAATAAGTTAATTATTTTCTTTATAAATCAATGATTATTATTAAAATACATATAATCTATAATAAAAAAGGTAAAAATTTTGGCAATTATAATTCTTCTTCCCGAGCACAATTAAATTTATTCTTGAACCAAATCCTGCCCTATACAATAAACCTCTTTAATGGCTATATCTAAAAGCTCTTTCCAATAAAATTGTCTCTTGTTTTTTGGTACATAACATCTAAGTCATAATTCAACTAACTAATCAATTCTTTATTAGTTTCAATATTATTAAAATTTGAATTAAAAAAAGTTATGAAATCAAGTCAGAAATTACTGCCAAGCATTCTTTTTGTATCAGAAATGCAAATTAGATGACTAATTTCTTATCAATTTACAGGAACCTTTTAATTTCTTATGACAACATTTGGCTGAAGAAAGTTGTGAAAACATCTCAAAAATTGTCAAGTATTCTTTTTGTCTTAGCATAGTTTTTTATAAGTCATTTTAGTTATCCCATTATTTTTTTCTCTTTTCAATTGTGTACAATATTCGTAATCTTACAAAAAAAAACTGTGAATATACTTGTCGGCGTCGTCAAACCGGGGATTATAGGCAAGAAAGATTTCGAGATCGCTATTTTGTTCGACGCTGCACTCGCGTTTTCCGCGGAGATAACCCGCGAAAAAATAATTTGTATGACCAATATATTGCTAAGACTATCTCCAATATATGGGTCAGATATGGGAAATACTATACCAATATATGTTCCATATATGGGAAATATATAGCCACAGATACTGAGCAATACTTACTCCAAATATTGGAAAGCTATGGCCAATATGTGAATCTGTTGTCATGTCTGCTTCGAAATATATGGCCCATATATGGGCAACAATTACATTGAAAAATTTTGCTATAAGCTACATTAAGTTAATTTGTTATTTTTTATGCAAACAATGTATAGCAATTTTTATATTTACAATGACATGAAAAATACATAAATTAGGGACTGGAAATTATTATATAAAAAACTATGTAAATAATAATAGTAAAATTGAACGTGAACATGTAAACAAAGCAACGAAGAATTCGCGACGGAGAACAGGAAACAGCCTGGATGAAAGATAATCGAGAAAGATACCGAAGTAAACCGAATAAAAACAAAATAAAAATAAAAACGAGAGATAGATAGATTTTTGTTTATTTGCACATAAATACAAAATAGATTGTTACAATGTACATATGGTTGTATATAGTATATAAAAGAGTCTTCATTTTTCGCTAATCTATATCAATATTGCACTTAGTTACTATCCATGATATCACAGCATAAGTTAAAAAAAATTTTAATTTAAAAAATCAGTCTTAAAAATATTTAACAGGCAATATCACAGAGCGTATTATCTTAAGATACAAACAAACAAGGTAAATCAAGCGGTCTATATCTATCAGTCATTCTAAAATTGTATTCTTAAATTTAAACATTCACTCATTGCACACATGCACCCATTCACACTAATAAATACACTCACACAATTTAAAAACGATGTATAGGGGACAAAACAAAATAAATTAACATAAAGAAAACTTATCTGTCTGTCCCCTGTGTGGGTGTAAGTCTATACAGCATTAAGACTACAGGCCCCGTCTCTGGATGACTAAGGATCGAGCTCGAGGAGGTGTTTAAGGATCGCCGTCTTAAATCCGCACAAAGATGAAAGGTTGCGCAGATTTAGTGTGTGAGAGTTCCAATAGCGCGCACATTGGACCTGGAAAGATCTCATACCCGCTTCCGTGCGTACCCTTGGCACCGAGAGTTCTTGTGCATCACCCCTGCTAGTGCATCTGAACTGGTTTTTACTGAAAAATGCCGCTAAATAACTTGGTTCACTGAGTCGAAGGATTTTATACATAAGGATGGCAGCAAAATACATCCTTCGACTGCCAACGCGCAACCAGCCCAACTGCTTTCTATAGGGGGTGATGTGCTCATCCCTCCTAATACCATATATAAATCGCACACATGCGTGTTGTTCAGTCTCTGTAATCGTATTCTATACTCGTCCGACACATCAAGACACACTAAAGCGCAGTAGTCAAGATGTAGTAAGACTAGAGCTTCAACCAGTCTTCTGCGCAAAGCCTCGGTGGCACATGCCCTTATAAACCGAAAGCTGTAAAGGGCTTTGTTGACTTTTTTAGTTATACAATCGACCTGCGGTTTCCACGTTAATTTACTATCTAATGTAACACCGAAACTCACGACGGCGTCGGAAAAAGACACAAGCACTCCACTCCCCATATCAATGTCTGGCAATCCCATTTTAACCAAATCATTAACATATTTTCTAGAACCAAATAAAATTGTTTTGGTCTTGCCAGTATTGAGACGGAGAGACAAGCGCTCAGCCCACGTCGACACCAACC